>JANHAO010010045.1:0-17992 GCA_026873985.1 Saraca asoca
ATAAGTGGCCTATCCCTTGAGGACAGGATCCTCCATTATGCTTTGTGTAAAGTTATCTTACCAAGGATCACAAATTTTACACAAACTATGGAAAATGAACTATTTTTGATGTAGATTATAAAAAATCAAATTCATTTCAATTTTCCATATTTCCATATTTCATTTTGAAATACATGGCTGAATGTTCTAACAGATCGAACATTGGTTATCTTCCATATGGTATGATCCTTACTCCATTTTTTACAAAATTCAAGATAAAATTTTCAAATGAAAATCAAGTTTTTCAACCAAACATAACTACTATGATTACTACATCACGTCTACACACGATGGGATTACAAGAAAGCAAAGAAGGGAAATGTTATATTGATTTCTTGATAGAATGTTTTAGATCAATTAGGGCCCAATAAGGAGCCCAGTCGAACCAGTAGAGGTCCAAGACGGAGTCTGAGGTCACTAAGTGAGGACCCCCGACTGTCTGGTGCGAGCAAGAGGCATCTTGCATCTTCCAGGACGGAAGAGCACACCTTGCTGAGGAAACTTGCAACCTTTCAACAAGGGCCTATGACCTTCAAAAGAATAACCAAGCACAAATGGTGAGGCCGACCAGAGCCATCATCTCATTCAATTTATAGCTTGTCCACCTGCAATGGTTACCCGAATAGAATCCAGTCAGCAACCCAATGCATCCCCTCCTTGTTAACAGCTCAACCTCCAAACTTACACATTAATTGCCCAGAAGTCTGACAATTATTTGCCCAGCATTAATTATTCGACGCCAAGAATTAAATGTCTGGAACAATGGAAGAAATCATTTCATAATTTATAAAATTACACTTGTAACCATTCTCCCTTTTATAAATAGGAGGAGGAGGCCACCATGCAGAGATAGGAGAAAATACATACAAAAACTCTGCCAACATAGATCGAGAGCACTGTTCATTGAGGAAAAACTCCATTGTTGTATACACATTCTGTAAAATCAATCTCCCCAAGAGATATAAAAGATTAACCATGGACGCAGGGGCTAAACTGGCTTTAGCCGAACCACGTTAAACTCCTGGTGTCACTATTTCTTCCTTTCTCGCATTGCTTTCCTTTTACCTTTCTTTTACCGTATCATGCTTGTAGTCAGGGGTAACACCAAACTCAATTGGTTGATTAGATTTTGGTGTCAACATTTTGGTGCTAAGAGAAGGGCCCCCACTGCATACTCTTCATTTTTGCTCTCTGATAAATTGTCTTGAGCACAATGGCAAGAAGAAAGGCTACCAAGAGCGCAGGAATCCCAACTGGCCAACTTGAAGGTCAAACGCAATGACGAGATGCAATCATCTCAATGACGGATACTGATGCTGGCCCAGCTACTTCTACTCAACACTAACCCATGACCCATGAGGCTCGCGACATTCAGGCTTGGTAATAGTACCAAGCGGTGCTTGATTGGTGCCAAGAAGCACTGGAAAACATGATAAAGGAATTGGCTAACATGGTCAGAATGTTGGCACAAACTCGTGCCCAAGACATGCAAAGACAGGATGAAATGATCGCATCTGGGGGTGAACACCCTCGGCCAAGACCCCAACATGAAGAATAGGTTAGGGTCGAACACTGCCAAACTGGCTTGTTACACTTGTTCAACTCGTGACAGAGGTCCAAGAACCATTAGGATCGAGAGGATGAGAAAGATGATTCCCAGTGTGTGAGCTCACACAAGGGTGAGGGCTCGCACGAAATTGACAACGAGTGGGAGATCGATCATGACTCGTCTGACAACAGGTGCAATAAGGAGCATAAAACTTCAGACTGAGATTCTCATGGCAAGCAAGAAGAGAAGAGTAAAAAGACCTCCAACCGACGACCCTTGTCTCGAGACCCTATGGTCGAAGAATTGGTCTAGAGGATGGAACAACTAGAGAAGAATTTTGCCTCCCAGGGGAATTGAGAATCACAAAAAGAGAGAACTCCGCTCTTTTGCCAGATCAAGATGAAGTCACTTCCCCACAGGTTCAAAATTCCAAGCATTCCCCTCTATAACGGGGATAGCGACCCTTACAGTCACCTGGACACCTTTAACATCTAGATGGACTTGTAAACACGCAACCCACTGGTGAAATGCCGAGTTTTCTTGGCAACACTCAGAGAGGTATCACAGGCATGATTTAGAAGTCTCCCAACTCGTAGCATAAGAAGTTGGGAGGAGTGCCAAAATAAGTTCCTCAATTAGTATAGGGTGCTAAAAAGATAGCTCACCCCCTCCTGCCATTTGGCCACGGTCTTTCAATGAAAGGATGAACCTCTGAAGGACTACATCGCCAGGTTCAAACAAGAAGTCAACAATGTTGACAATCCATCTGATGAGAGCATCCTTACAGTGATATCATCTGGACTCTGGGAGGACAGGAAATTATATGAGGATATATACAAGTCCCCTGTCAAAAGCCTCAGTGAATTTTATGAATGAGCCATTAAGGAGATCTAATGGGAGGAAACTTTTGGCCTAAAGAAGTCAAATAAACAAGAGGAAGCGGGCACCTCCAACCGAGTAGGAAACAGAACAGAGGTGAGAATAGTAAGGATGGCCGGAAGGGGGGTACCAGGGACCAAAATGCGAAGAAAGCCCAAGGTGAACAATCCCAATACCAACACTGACATAATACTTACATCATCCTGTCAAACACGCCAGACAAAATCTATGCAACCGAAAGGGATAATGAAGATTTTGGCAGGCCTAGGCTAATAAAAATCCCCATCAAAAAGCATAATCATAACAAGTTTTGCACCTATCACAGTGAGGTCGAGCACAACACATCGGACTGTTAGGCATTGAAAGACGCCATCGGAGACCTCATTAAAAGGGGCCACTTGAGAGACTACATGGTGAGATCTCAAGGCCAATGACCCCTACATCCTCATCAACCTACGCCGCAGTGCCACTAGACTCCTGAGCGCAAGGAAGTACCATCCATAAGGAGCATTTTCACTATACATGATAGGCCTCATATAGCTAGCACTTCGAATCGATCGCGTGATTGCTAAGTGCGAGTGACGGGCCGCGTCCTTTTGATGAGTCATGTGGAGTACGAGAGACTTGCCAAGAAAGCCAGGATATCCCCTAAAAACATTTCCTTCACAGAAGAAGATGCGTAAGGCACCCACTACCCCCACAATGATGCCATAGTTATCCGAGCCAAAATAGGCAATGCCGACATAAGGAGGTTCATGGTGGACACCGGGAGTTCTGTAAATGTGATGTATAGAGGGTGATTTGATCAAATAGGAGTGAACAAGGATCAGCTAGACCCATTGCCTGAGCTCCTCTATGGCTTCACTAGAGATGAGGTACATCCGGTAGGATAAATCAAGCTCCCACTTACTCTAAGAGATCATAAAAGACAAGCAATCGCCATGGCAGACTTCTTGGTTATAGATTGCCCCTCATCTTACAATGTAGTGCTAGGATGACATACCATGAATGATCTCAACATGGTAACATCAACTAGGATGTTGACAATCAAGTTCCTGACCTTAGGTAGAATTGGGTGCATGCACAAAGAGCAACAAACAGCCCGGCATTACTACGAGGAGGCAGTCAAACTCAGGGTTCAAGGGAAGAAAGTAAACATTGTGTCAAGGGGGGAGCCTTGAGCAATGAGCGAGAAAGGGGTCAATGACGACTTAGACCCTCGAAAGGTGGACACTGACCGATCCATTAAGCCAGTCAAGGAGATGGAAGATGTACGGGTTAGCAAGGTGGATGAACAGAGATGCCTCAAACTGGGGAAATGCCTAGCACCTAACATAAAGGTGCCACTGGTGAGCTTCCTTAAGGAAAATGTCGATGTCTTCACCTGGAACCACAAGGATATGGAGGGGATCGACCCAAACGTAATGTCACACTAATTGAACATTGATCCCCAGGCTAAGCCAATTTGTTAAAAGAGGAGACTGATGATCGCTGAACGATACAAGGTGCTTAAAGAGGAGGTGGATAAACTCCTAACAAAATAATTTCATACGCGAGGCATGATACCCCACTTGGGTGGCAAACCTCATCCTCATCAAAAAGAAGAACAAGAAGTAGAGAACGTGCATTGATTTCACTAATCTCAAGAAGGCATGCCCTAATGATAGTTTCCCTTTACCAAGGATAGATCAACTTATGGATGCCACAGTCAGACATGAATTACTCAGCTTCATGGATGCATACTCGGGATATAACCAGATTCTGATGACTACATAGGACAAGGAACATACCTCTTTCATCACCGACCATGGGCTGTATTATTATAAAGTTATGCCCTTCAGACTCAAAAATGCAAGGGCAACCTATCAGCGGTTGGTGAACATGATGTTTCGAGAACAAATCAGCAAGATTATGGAGGTATATGTGGATAACATGCTAGTAAAATCTAAATGGCTCGTCGATCATGTCCATCACTTTGATAATATCTTTTAGACTCTGAGGAGGTACTAGATGAAGCTTAATCTGCACAAATGTGTGTTTAGTGTAGCTTTAGGAAAATTCCTTGGTTTTATAGTGAACAACAGAGGGATTGAAGCAAACCCAAAGAAGATCAAGGCACTGCTTGGCATGCATTCTCCCGCAAGACCAAAAGATGTCTAGAGTCTAAACAGCCAAGTCGCTGCTCTTAGTGGGTTCATCTCCAAATCGACGGATAAGTGTGTCCCCTTCTTTGACATCCTTAAGAGGGCAAGAAGGTTCAAATGAACCCTCGAATGTGAGGTCACATTCCAAGAGCTCAAGACATATCTCAAATAGGCACCTCTCCTTTCCAAACTGAAGGATGGCAAAAAACTAATTATATATCTGGGCGTGTCTCAGCATGCCTTAAGCACGACACTCATGCAAGATGAAGAAGGGATCTAGCTCCCCACTACTATATGAGTAAAAGACTTTTGGATGCAGAGGCTAGATATTCTCCTATGGAAAAACTCATCTATTGCCTAGTTACTATCTCAGGGAAGCTACAACCCTATTTCCAGGCCCATAACATCAGGGTCCTCACTCAGCTCTCCCTGAGACAAGTTCTACAGAAGACAGATGCCTTGGGACAATTACTCAAATGGGTAATTGAACTCATGTAATTTGATATTGAATACAAGCCCAGAATAGCCATTAAGGGCAAGCACCAACCGAATTGATTGTCAAATTCATGGGCCCCTTACAAAACAAGGTAGAAGTCCCTGAGGCCCCATGGTGGGAGCTGTTCATTGATGGATCATCTTGTGATTAGAAGGACAAAGTAGGAATGCTTCTTATTAGTCTAGAAAGGCATAAGATCGTTAGTGCCTTAAGGTTTAGCTTTCAGGCTATAAACAATGAAGCTGAATATAAAGCCTTATTGGCAGGGTTATGATTGGCCAAAAAGGTGCACGATGAGAGAATAAAAATTCACAATGATTCACAGCTAATTATCTGTCAAATAAGAAGTGAATACCAGGCATGGGGGGAGAAAATGATGAACTAAAAGGTCCATGAATTGCTAGGCTTCTTTCGACAATTCAAAGTCACTTAGATCCCGCAAGCCCAAAACATATACGTGGACACTTTGGCTCACTTGTCTGCCACTGATGACCCAAACCTCGTTGGGGCGATCCTGGTAGAGTCCCTTCCATCCCCAAGTATTGAACAAGAAGATGTCATCATGCAATCATTGAAAAGCCTAACTCCTGGATGAACCTAATCATAGACTACCAACAGAACGAGAAGCTACCAAAAGATAGACTCAAAGCACGATGCCTGTGAGCCCAAGCTACCCAGATATTACATCTATAGTGATGCACTCTATAAGAGGGGGTTCATGACCCCACTTCTAAATTGCATAGATAGCAAAGATTGCAATATTATTTTAAAAGAGATTCATTCGGGACATTACAGAAATCATGCTGGGGGGGCTCTCCTTGGCGCAAAAAGCCCTTTGACAAAGATTCTATTAACTGACGATGAAGTAGGATGCTATTGACATCGTCAAAAGATGTAACAAGTGCCAGAGATTCTAGAAAGTGCCACAAGCTCCATCGACCTATCTGAAGCAGATGATAAGTCCATGGCCATTTGTAATACTGGGGATGGATTTGATCAGGCCACTTCCTAAGGCACATGAAAACTATAAATATGTAGTAGTAACGATAGACTACTTTACTAAATGGGTAGAGGTGAAGGAACTAGCTAAGATCTCATCTTCTAAGATTGAGAAGTTCGTTTGAAACAACATCATTTGTAGGTTTATGGTCCCTCAACAGATCGTCATTGATAATGGGACCCAGTTCACTAGCAAGCAATTTATCAAGTTCTGCGAAGATCTCAACATCAGAGTTTCACAGCCGTAGACCACCCACAAGCAAATAGGCAAGTAGAAGCCATTAACAAGATTATCAAAAGGATTTTGAAAACTAAGTTAGAGGCTAGAAAAGGAGTCTGGGTGGATGACTTGTAGTTAGTACTATAGGCCTATAAGACCACGCCTAACAGCTCCATAGGGGAAACTGCTTTTTCTTTGGTATACGGGTTTGAGGCAATGATCCCTGCAGAACTTGAGGTCGCTACATAGAGGAGAATCACCTTTAATCCAAAAGACAATGACCAACTACTCGCTATGAACCTAGATCCCTTAGAGGAAGGAATAGAAAGAGCTAGCCTTAGAGCTGCAGTTCATCAGTAATGAATAGTGAGATATTACAACCGCAGAGTGCGAGCTCAAAAATTCAAACCCGGAGACCTCGTTTTACGTCTCATCCTCCCAGGAGCTTGCATACCCAACAAAGGAACCTTAGGACCAAACTGGGAAGGTCTGTATGTCATCAAGAGGATCGTGAGCAATGGAACCTATCATCTGGTGGACATGTGTAGAGCAGAGTTCACCCGTGCCTAGAATGCCGAACATCTCTGCCGTTATTATCAATAAGTGCCTCAGTATTCCATAATTAATTCATTGTACATATGAATGTAACTCTTTGAGTTTACTTTTTCGAATGAGATCAAAAAATTTTATGACAAGTTACGTACTGAGAGAGGCAAAAAAAATGTATATGTTACACTATTACTTGAATGCAGAAAGAGTTGCAGACAATCATGTACCAACACGATAGGGACAGAAAGAGTTGATCTTCTTCATTAAATTGTGCCAGTCATTCATAGGGTTCATAACAAATACCAAATACATCAAAAGTTTAAATTATACAACCACTATCCTATGAGGATAGGAATTCAGGGGCTGGGCCTTCAACAGGCAGTGAACCAGAGGCTAGGAGATTTGAAGCCTCAGGCACAAGAGCAACATTGGTGGCTTGAGAATCATCCTCTCCTTGAACCACAGCCTCTGCAAATGAGACAAGGGCTTCGGCACTTAAATTCTTCCTCATGACTCGAGCCTTCTAATGAGCGACCCCCTCAATGGCCTGAGGGCCAAAGAAAGAGTAATCCAATTCAGGATACTTCTGCAATACTGTGTAAAGGAATGACTCAAGAATAGCCTTCCTTGTCTCTATGGTTGTCTCTACTATGTGGGAAAGTATCTCCACTGTAACCTTTGCTACCTTCTCATTAGCCAACTACAGCTTTTCTTTTAGCATCGTCACCTCCTTAGCAAAAGCCTTAGCCTGCTGCTCCGTGGCTCTTGCTCTTTCTTCAGTAGTGCTCACTGCCCCATTAAGATGATGCAACAGCACCTAGGCATCGTAAAGCTCCATCCTCACCTTAGTAAGGTCATTGGTTACGAGACCTAAGTTTATTTCCATATCCTCGTGATGCTTATCTCGTGAGACAGTGCCACCTCTAATTCCCTCACTTTTCCCCTAAGCTCTTGAACCTCAGCTCAACGAGCCGTCATCTCATTCATAAGAGTCGATCTCTCCCTATCCCAACCCTCACACTCAAAAGTGATCTTGAGCAGCGTCAACACGGTCAACCAAAACAGATAATAATGTCAAATTCAACAATCGACTGGATGCTTAAGAAGAGTAAGGGCATGTACCATAAGACTCTGCCAGGCGACGAATCCTGCTATATCTCTAAGAGGGAGGTCTTTATTCTCGATCACTGGGACCTTATTGCCATTGCCCATGACAATGAAGAAGTTATTGACAAGGGTACGAGCATGCCTCTCCATTTCAGAATCAGGCTCGGCTTGTGGTTTTGTAAAGTTAATTCTCGATGGATTTGGAAGGTCTCCCCCTCTTGCTCCTCGGTAGCCCTCTGCCTCTTTTGGAGAGGATTGAAAGAGTTGGGAGGACTAGCAACACTGGGAACTTATACCCCTTTAGGGCATAGCAGGGAGCTCAGATCCAGAAATGAAGCTTCAACAGTAGTGATAGGTTGTCTGTAGTAGTCAGGGTTATTTCAGCCTCCGTAGTAGCTGGAGCCTCATGAATCAACCCTGCATTAGGAGCCGGAGGCTAATGCACAATAATTTGGGGCAAAATGACAATGTGACCTAAAGGAGCATCGCCCTCACTATTTGGAGAAGGCACTTAGAGAATCAAGTCCATAATCTTCTCATAATCATCAAAGTTTGCTGGCCAAACTTCTTTCAGTTGGCGGATTCCTATTTCACTTGTCATGACCATATTTATTGGTAGGGCAAGCTTATGGAAGCAAAGAGCATCCTCGCTGAACTTATAATTGTTCTGGAGATTTGCCAATGAGGTGAATCGATCAAGAACGTCCAACTCTTTAGCCCTGAGAGTTGGCCGCCTACCATTACTGTCTGTAAAATTAAACAAAAGGTTAGAGTTTGAAATAACAGGCTAGATTCCAAAGCAAAAACCAAAGAATATATGAGTAAGCAAATTTGTTCAGACCTAGCCCACCTACCCGAAATGAGAACAAAGTCAGAGTTCTTAAGGTATCTCAGTGAAGGGCATGAAACATAAAACCAATGAGTCTTATACTGTCCCGCGTTGGATTTTCCCTTCACACCTCCTTGGGGGAAAGGGGAACACCTAAGGTTGTATAGGTAGCAAAAGGTTTCAAGCAAAGGTGGGGGGAGGCCGCTGACCTTATACATCAGGGTTAACAAAATCAGGGTGGTATAGGAATTTGGTGTCAATTGGAAAGGACAGAGCTTTACTTTATTCAGAAAATCAACAATAAATGGGTGAATGGGGAATTTCAACCCCGCGACAAGATGCGGGATACCGACAGCTATGAAGCTACGAAGGGATGAGTGGCATGATCGTCGGAAGTGAGAACCATGAAGCTGCACCCCTTGGGAATGCGGTTCGATGCAACAACTGAGGTGATGTCCTGAAGTCACACGGAAGATCTATGATGCTTGAACACATGGCGATCGAGGCACTAGCTTGACATCATCCTCTAACCCTCTCTCGAGCATGAGGCTGGGTTCGAGATGACTTCCCTCCAGCTCAGGGTCACGACCCCAACTTTTCGATCATTTCTTGTGTTAGGGGATGAATCTGGTTCGTCATCCTCACTCCTAATTAGGTGGCATGACATACATGACCTACTCCCATCTACAAAGAGAAATAAAAAGGTTGATTAGTTTGTCAAAAGCAAACCATACCAAAACTCTATTGTAGACTCTCTACTCCATAGGCCATACTCACCCTATGCCACCGCACCAATGAATCTAGACTCCAGTGAATGGAAAATATGCTTTGAAAGGAGAAATGAAATGACAAGAAACCTGGACACACACATGGGGAGATTCTGGAACCTACTAGTGACACAACTATCCTACTCTAATTTAAGACTAGACATTTGAACCACTTCTATCCACCGGTATTACCGATCTCTTAACTAATCAGACAATATCAAACCCTTAATCTCCTACAAATGAAGAACAATGCACAAGACACAGGATTAAGGGGAACGTACCATAATTGTTAGAGATAGAAAGCCTAGAAGAAGCAGGGAACTACTGCAAGAATAGGAAAAATGCGATGGAGTCTGGCAGCAAAGGAACAGTGATGATGACCGGAGAGATGGATAGGGTGAGAATGCCCAAAGACCAAAACTTTCTTTCAAATGACTAAGTGAAAGGGAGAAAGAAGACTCTCTTGGATTAAAAGGAGGGGAACATAACCCTGCCATTGGATCGGAGGATATGATAATTACCCACGATCCGACGGTCCAAAAGAATTAGCGGCCAATGAATGATGGTACAACATATGTGCGCCAAAAGTCAAAAACCATAATTGCCCATCGCCAATGACGGTCCAAAAGCCGTGCGTCTAGGACAAACAAGAAAATGAAGTGATTCATTGGAATCACGTATCATGGAATCCTGGGGCTAAACATACATCTCGCATCTAAGTATTGCATTAAAAGATGTAGAATTCTTACACGAGCCGTGTCTAAGTAATGTGCTCACCCCGCATAGAATTCTTGCACGGAATGACCTCACACCCAAGTAATATGTCATGAGATGTAGAATTCTTGCATAGGTCAGGGGACTAAACATACATCTCACGTCTAAGTAATGTGTTAAAAGATATAAAATTCTTGCACGAGCCACGTTCAATTAATGTGCTCTCCCCGTATAGAATTCTTGCATGGAACGACCTTGCGTCCAAGTAATTCATCATGAGACATAGAATTCTTGTACAGGTCAGAGGGCTAAACATACTTCTTGCATCCAAGTAATGCACTAAAAGATATAGAATTCTTGCGCGAGCTATGTCCAAGTAATGTGATTGAATTCTTGCACGGAACGACCTTGTGTCCAAGTAATGTGCAGTGACACAGAATTCTTGCTAAAGTTTAGGGCAAAATGAAGATCTTACATCCAAGTAATGCATCGATCATGCATAGAATTCTTGCATGAGCCACATTCAAGTAATGTGCTAGCCTTGCATAGAATTCTTGCATAAACGAGCTTAAGACCTCGCATCCAAGTAATGCGCTAATCACATGCAGAAATCATGTGCGAGCTGGCATAATCGATTGACAATGCAGCACGTATCCTTTAAATGAAATTTTTTTAATTAAAGTCGATTGGCTCAAATTTCTTATGACATGGGCTAATTATCCTGTTATATACTTTACACAACAATTGATCAATGGTAGTTTTGCATATGTGAATCACGTTGCCCACAGTGACTAAATCTAAGATCTGTATGAAGCTTCCCAAAAGCCAAGAAGAGAAACCATGTGAGGAAATCATATACAATGGGCTATCCATGACTTTGAATAGTTCATGTCCCAAGGAGACTTCTTCAGAAGCCAAGCCATCAAGGGGACAGAGTACTCAATCATGGCATTCATTAGACCACCCCACAAGGAAAGCAAACCTCACGAACCTTTATAAACTCACCCAAGTTCGTCAAATGGTCCAAGAGACATTTGACTGTTCCAAATCGAATGGCCCACGGACAACGAGGTTGCTATGTTGATGGTAGAGATAATACACAGAAAAAAAGACATGACAAGAAGCACAGGGAATGAAAGTCCAAAAAAAAAACTTAGATGGCAATACTCCAGACTGAATCATCCTGCAAATGTTGGACAAAGACTTTCACCATTTGTTTACAACTCCCAGCCCATAAAATGAGCTAAGAGTTAGGGGGCTTATGTTATATGGATTTCTTGGAAGAATGTTTAGATTGATTAAGGCCCAATCGGGAGCCTAGATGGACCAATGGAGGTCTAGGTAGGAGTCCAAGGTTGCTGAGTAAGGACCCCCAACTGTCTGGTGCAACTAGGAGACATCTCACATCTCCCAGGACAAAAAAGCACACCTCACTAAGGAAACTTGTAACCCTTCAACAAGGGGCCTATGACCTTCAGAAGAACAACCAGGTGTGAAAGGGGAGGCTAACTAGAGTCATCATCTCGTTCAACTTATAGCTCATCCACCTACAACGGCTACCTATACGAAATCTAGTAAGCAACCCAATACATCCCTTTCTTATTGATAGCTCAGCCTCCAAATTTACACATCAGCCACTCAGAAGTTTGATAATGATTTGTCCAGTATTAATTATTCAGTACCAAGCATTAAATGTCTGGAACGGCGGAAGTAATCATTTCACAATTTACAAAATTACACTTATAACCCTTTTCCCTTCTATAAATAGGAGGAGGAGGCCACCATGTAAAGATAAGAGGAAATACATACAGAAACTCTATCGACATAGATTGCAAGCACTGTTCATTGAGGAAAAACTCCATTATTGTATGCACATTCTGTAAAATCAATCTCCTAGAGAGATATAAAAGATCAACCATGGACATAGAGGCTAAACTGCCTTTAGCCGAACCATGTTAAACTCTTGGTGTCACTATTTCTTACTTTCTCGCATTGTTTTCCTTTTACCTTTCTTTTACCATATCAAGCTTGCAGTCCGGGGTAGCACTGAAATCAATTAGTTGACTGGATTTTGGTGTCAATAGGAAATGGGTAAAGAAAAGAATGAAAGTTACTCAACTAGTTAGAGAATTTTCAAGCACCACTAGAATTTCTATTGAAGCAGAAGGTAAAATAATTGAAGTGGTAGAAAGGTTGCAAAAACATATGAATGATCAACTACAGGGAATCACTACCATAGTTCAATCAATTGAAGAAAGGTTATCACATATTGAATCGGATAGCCAAAGAAGAGAAAGAGAAGTTGCTGCAAGATTGGATTCTCTAGAAAGCCAAGTTCAAGAGATCACTAAAAGGATGTAGCAACAAGATGAAGAAGCATAGATCCAGAGGATTGATTCTCCACCTAATAAGTAGCCCCCATAGTCCTAGTTTCCCTAATCTCAGTATTATCATTTGACTTTGATGATGTACTCCTTTTATGGGATATTTTCATACTATTTTGCATATATTGTCTTGGTTATATTTTTTTTTATATTCAAACTATGATTAAATATCTATTTTTTGAACAATCTTAAAAAAAATATGAATTATCTTTTGTTAATAATATATCAGAGAATAATAAGAAAGGAGAAATATGAAAAAGTCAAATCAAGGTGAATATCAAAATTTAAATAAAAGGTGGGGAATAAATACAATCGTTAAGTTTTCAATGAAATGAATCTAAAAATTGTTAACTTAGATTGAAGAATACCTCACATACAAAATAGGAAAGCTAGATTAGCAATTGTTATGTGAAAGGTGAATCAAAATAACACCACTATCTACATCACAATAAAAAAAATAAAGAATCATATGTTAAAAAATTTTCGGCAATAAAAGTATATGTTACTATTTTTAATATATAATAAGAACTTTTTAAATGCAAGAACAGCACAAAGATAGTAGACTATTACATAGAATCCTCATACTTAGACTTCTTTCCACATTCATCCTTATCTATTTCTACACTAGGCATAGGAGGGGCCATTTCAAAAATAGTTGCTGCTATGTCCTTCCACATCAATTCAACATCATCATCATAGGGTATAACAAATCTTGTAAATTGTTCAAATGGCTTATTCTCATACGACTCTTAGGCATCCTCATCTGATTTGTCATTCATGTTGAATAGGTCTTTAGGAACTATTTTCATAGCATAATGCTTATTTTCATCGAAGGGATCTTGGACATAAAAGCATTGGTGTACCTAGTGTGCTAGTACAAAAGGATCATCCTTGTAACATCTTCTATTGAAATGAACATAAGTAAGCCCATAGATGTCCTCTCCAATTGCAAACCAACTACACTTAAGTAGGACAACACTAAAATGGTCATAATAATCTAACTCAATAATATCATTTAATCTTCCATAATAAACCACATTTTCCATGATTGGTTGTTCATCCTTAGAACTTGCAAAGCTCACAGTTAATGCAGATAATGTTACACCATTGTTTTGAGTCTTGCATTTTGCATCACATCATCTAGTATGAAATTTGTATCCATTAATGACATATCTAGAAACCTTTTTGAAATAAGATTTGGCCCTCTAGACAATTGCTTAAGCCAATCTGGGACATCATCATTCATGGAGCAAGTTTCAAACCATTGAATGAAATCCTGAGTCTGATTTTTCACTTTCCTCCAAATTGATCTTTTAGGCTAATTAACCATATTTTGATGCTCACTACATTAAAGATAAAGTTATATTTCAACATAACACTAAGAAGAAAAAAAAAGTATACAAGTGAGTGAGAGAAGTAATTAGCAAGCTAAGGTACCTAATGTATTCTTGAGCTTCATCACAATTCATTAGGATATATCCATGGGCTTGGGTCTGTGACTTGTCATTTAGAGAAAATGTCTAACCTTTCTTTTTCCCTTCTATAGGGTGACCCTTGTTTGGGAAAATATTAGAAGTTATTGCATTCCTTTAATTGCATTCATCATTATTTCTTGGCATTCTATTTAGTTTACTTTGTACACCTTCATGCAAATATCTTGAACAAAATGTTAAACACTCATCAACCAGATATGCCTCTGTAATAGAGCCTTCTAGATGACTTTTATTGCAAACATAAGACTTCAATCTACACATATATCTTTGAGGTGGATGCATCCATTGATATTGAATCGGACCACCTAATCTCACCACATTTGCTAGATGAATAGGCAAATGAACCATTATGTCAAAGAAGTAAGGAGGGAAAATTCTTTCTAGTTGGCAAAATGTTTCTGCAATCTCTTCTTCCAAATGATCTAACTCTTCCATTTAGCCTTTGTGACTTCGCTCTAGAGGTTATGGGCCTCTTTCTACTTGACTGGCCCATGGAATTATTGATTAGCCTATTTGGACCTTCACCAACCCAGTTTGCTTGATTCCAAAGAACACCCATAACATTAACCCCCCAGGTCTTAGTGTGCTTTATAGAATGGGAGCTGAAACTCACTAGCAAAAGCTAACACCTGTATTCTCTAGTGTTGTTTAAACTTATGCAATTTTGGGTCTCATCTCTTGAATCTTCATGTAAGTTTACCTCGTTGAATGAGGTTTTAATGAATAAACTTTTTCATGATTCTAATGCATCATGTTGGATGTTTTGTGTATCTTAAAAAATAATATGTAGTTGATATGAACAAATTCCTGTGATCATGACTTGGCTAGTAATGAGTATAAGCTCCAAAGTGCCTTGGCCGAAATAAGTTTGAGTATTCAGTGGGCAGTTAGGTGCACCCTGGGTGATTAGGTATGCCCTAATTGGCACAAAATCATAAGGGTAATTAGGTACAATTAAGCTAGCATAAGCTCATTGAGGCTTAGCGCATTACTCCAAGTGTGCACGAGATGAGATGAGCTCATGAGGCTTAGTGCATTACACCAGGTGTGCCTGGGCTAGAGATTAGGCTTAGCATTGTGCACTAGGTGTGCCTGAAATGAGATTAGCTCATGAGGCTTAGCATATTGTGTTAGGTGTGCCTGAGCTAGAGATTGGGCTTAGTGTTTTGTGCTAGGTGTGCCCAAAATAACATTAGCTTATGAGGCTTACCACATTGCATCAGGTGTGCTCAACATGGGATGAGCTCGTGAGGCTTAGCGCATTATGCTAGGTCTGCCTAAGGTGAAATGAGCTTGTGAGGCTTAGCACATTATGCCAGGTGTGCTCGAGCTACAGATTGGGCTTAATGCTCTGTGCTAGGTGTGCCCAAGATGAGATGAGTTCATGAGGCTTAGCACATTACACCAGGTATGCCTGAGCAGGAGATTAGGCTTAGCACTCTATGCCAAGTATGCCAGAGATGAGATGAGCTCATAAGGCTTAGCGTATTGCACCAAGTATGCTTGAGCTAGAGATTGGGCTTAATGCTCTATGCGAGGTGTGCTCGTGATGAAATTACCTCATGAGGCTTAGCACATTACACAAGGTATGCCTAAGATGGGATGAGCTCATGAGGCTTAGTGCATTGTGCCAAGTGTGCTCAAGCTAGAGATTAGGCTTAGCGCTCTATGCCATGTGTGCTCAAAATGAGATTAGCTTATGAGGCTTAGTGCATTACGCTAGGTGTGCCCGAGTTGGAGATTGGAGGCTTGGGTTTATAGCCCATTTCTATAACTTTTTGGCTTCCATGAGCGACGCAATGATTATTACTTCACAGTAAAACATCCATTGCCAGTCTGGTAAGAATTAAATGCCAAGTGGTGTTAAGTCATTGAATTGTGGGTCTTATAAAGAGTTTTTGAATCTTTACGATCACGCTGTACCTGATATAAATTAGGAATACTCTTTCTTCCCTCTCCCACTTTGCCATTCAAAATCCAGTGTTTAGACTTTCCTTTCTCTCCTTTCTAGCCAATTTATGACCGTTTAGTGTCATTTGTTACTTTTGAAACCAATCCTACTCTTCAGATTTGTGGCTTGCAGTTTTAGGTCATCAAAAGCTGGTTATTTGCCTGTACTTTAGGCTTCATTTCCTTATTAGCATAGTGAGTTCTTTCTTCTTGACTCATAGCTTTTGTTTTGAAGATCCCGTATATTTTATCTATTCATTGTTGATGGGCTACAGAATGTTGTTTGATCTTTTGCTTTCATTTTTATGTGAGTCATTTCAATTTTGCCTGTTGGTAGGAATTAAGGTTTCTGATTGCCATCTAAACCCCCTTATTAGCTCCTTGGGCCTTAATGGTCTGATGGTTGGGCCTCCTAGGTGTTTGTGTTTGAGCCTCGGTGATTGAAGGCGTATAAGAAACTATCCGTTTAGGGTAGAACTCCCTAGGTGAGAGAGTCAGTACATATCTATTGACTTGATCATTTGCTTTTCCTTTCTTTTATGTAGATGTCCCCACCTCATAGACGTTGCAGTCACCAAATAGTGAGTGAGGATACTGAAACTTTCGAAGAATCTGCTGGACTGGATCATGTCATTGGAGGTGCAACCTCTTAAAGTGTTGAGATCACAAGTGAGTTCGAGGCCTATGCTGATCCTGAAACATGAGATGAATGCTCCACTTTCACCTGTTATCCTTCAACCGTCAGACAAGGTGAGCTCAGGGGGATTATCTGATCGTATCACTTCCCAAAGAGGTGTCGCGTTCTTATGCCTACTCGCAGCAATCATGCAGCTCACCCTTTAAGAGATACACTGCAATCATTGTCCATCACGTCATTACTAGATTCAAGTTTTTGGTGCTCCCTTTTATCATTAACTTTTCGAATGCACTTTAGCTCTCTCCTTCTCAGCTAACCCCCAACTCTTATTATAGTTTAATTTCCTTAGCACTTGTCTACCTTAGAAATGGCCTTCCCCCTCCTTTGACCAGAGTCCTTTGTCACCTTTTTAGTATTAAGAGCATTGGAGTCCAAGAGGGGATCTATTACCTTTCAGCCTATCCTTCTAAATATGAAAAAATATTCTGCCCCAAGGGGAGGCCAAAGGAAAGTCTAATGTAAGGAGTTATAAAATCGGTTAGTTCTATAATTCTTGTCCTTCTTTAAGGAACCTTTTCAACCATTCATTTGTATAGTACCCTCGTAAGGGGGCTAAAAAGTATGTAGGTTAATTTCTGGCATTTATTTTTCCTCATTTCAAATTTGAGCTTTGTTTTGTGTTCGCGGGAGGAATTGAGAAGGAGAGACCAAACTTGAGTGTTAAGGAAGTTGGGGTACTTGATCAGTTCACTACCTTTGAGAACTTTCAAAATGACCTGAAGTTTGACAAGGAGCTCTTATGAGCTTACAGACTTTCTCCTACCCTTGACAGTGAACTTCTGGATAGCTCATGGGAAATCAGAGTTCCCAGAGATCGAAACTTTGCTCTAGCAGACTTTGGACAGCCTGAAGATATGGGCAGAGTCAATCTTTCTACGCCTACTTCCTTTTCCAAACCAAAACCTACTACCACCCTATTGGTGTATGCCCTAGAAGCCAATCATTGGATGATTGTTTGCATACATTATATTACATTTTAATGGCAATTCAATTATTATATCTTTTGTTATATCTGCGTAATATAAATAAATATGATAATTGTCCCTAGAATAATTTGTTATTCTTAAAATGTCCCTATTCGAGTATTATTATGAATTGGGATAGCAATAATATAGCGAGACTAGTATGTATGATGACTGATGACCAAAAGTCATGGATATGAGATATCAAGTCATT
>JANHAO010010046.1:0-17948 GCA_026873985.1 Saraca asoca
TCTTAGGGAGGTTGAGGCAGACATACTTGTTCAGAGTCCTTGGGTCATCCGCAGCTCTAATGGTGTATGTTCCAATGTCCACTTCCGAGTTGCAAATTACTGCACCGTTTCAAAAGAAAATCGCAAACATTGAAATTTCTTTTAGACATGCACATCTGCCAGCAGTGCAATAAGGCGTTTACTAGCTATGTCACTTACATGTACAAGTAGGAAATAGAAAGGGTAATACAAGTGGACTAAAGTTTATAGAGAATCGGATAATCAGATTACAAGAATTTAAACACCTCATTCAAGGGTAAATACTGTTTATCTACATGCATTAGTTCACATGCTATGTCTTTAAACATGTATATTTGATATAGTTTGATCGCACACCTATTTAAAACAAGTGGAATCAATTTAATTCATATTTTATCATTGTGTTTGTATAAGAAATAATGACAAAAATCATGCAAGCCAAAGAAACTGGCATTTTTCATTAGTCTACAATAAGTCATCATGAGATAAAAAATGGTGCACTTTGAAATACTTGTTTGATTATGCATGGGCACATTTATCTTCAATTAAAGACAAGCGTTTTATAATTATGGAGAAAAAGACAGTTGTGTGATGAAGGCCAGAAAATTGGTGAATATATGTGGGTGGAATTACCTGTGGTATTTCCATCGCCAAGAATGGTGACTTTGTCTCTAGGAGGAGCTCTGGCGTCTGGCTGTGCTAATGTGGGAAGGTAATAACCAGCATAGAGTTTGCAGAAGATGTAAGTGTAAGGTATGCCTGCAGCCTCAATAGCACGCCGGATTTGGACTTTGATTTCAAATGCAGATTTTGCTGGCTCCACTGTATTCTCAACATCAATTTCGTTTCCAAATTCCGAAGGCAAAAATCTCTGAAAAGAAAAATTAGTACTTTACATAGTCATATGACGATTCCCGCACATAAATAAAATTGAAATAATACATCAAATTAATACTTAATTTAATACATCATTAACGTGATTAATTTTTTTAAAAAAAAAAAATTGATGCTAAAGAATTAAACGTAATGAACTTTTGAGAATTGAGAGAATAGAGATCAGTTTATATATGAGATTTTTCCAAAGCATTTTTCCTTAACTTCATTGAAACCCATGTCAAGAAAATTAAATTAATAAATGGATCCTAAGAGGCCAACCTTGATATTACCAGCCTCTTTAATAGCAGCAATGATTTTGACCTGATCACCCAGCATATAGTGACCCGCCGTTGATATGACCACGTCCACTTGCTTGATCGCCTCCACCAAGCTCTTATGGTCGTTAAGATTTCCCTGCCATTTATTCCAAACAATTAGTAATTACTCTCCAATATTTCTCTATTCTATCAACTAATTACTCTCCAACTGAGACTTACAGGAACCAATTTAACTCCCAAATTCTTGAAAGTGTGGAGGAGTTGTTCTCTGTCGGGGTCAGAGACAGTGATCTCTCTGATCAAAGCAAAAGTGGGATGCCCAGCCTTTGCACTTGCTTTCACTACGTATTTGCCGATGTAGCCGGTGCCTCCGATTACCAGGATCTTGCTTTTCTGAGCCATAGACAACAACACAGACATTCAAAATTCCTCCGCAACTACAGAACCAGGCTGAGAGAGAAAAATGGAGAAGGCGTGGCTGGTTTTCAGGCCTAGTATGTGTACAGCTTGGGGTTTGCAAGCTCAAACCTAACTCATAAAGCCCAACCAATCCTTTTTGTAAACATTTTTTGCTGAGTTTGGTAAATGATTTTTTATGGCCTTTAACGGATTTGGTTGATTTTAGCTGTTATTTTCTTTATCCAGTGAATTGCAGATTAATTCAGCAAAGGAGAAGTGTTAGAAATAATAGTTTTGTAATTTTTATGTATCTAAATTTAAACCTTTTAGGATATTATGTATATTCATTGTATGTAAGCATAAACTCTAAATGTAAAAGTGCATATATCTAGTGATTCATATATAATAAAGTTTATGTAGTTATAGTCATTTATTATTTATCAAAAAGTCACTTAGATGACTGTATATTCCTTATTATGTTTGAAGTATTGTATGCTAAAAAAAGTAAAAAAATAAAATATTTATCTTCCGCGAACAAAGTGCTATCAGGAATTAGTTTTGAAGTGTTCAGAGATAGATTGTGTCCAAATCCCTCTTCTTACAAGAAAAAATTATGATAATTGACGTATTCACATAAAGATATTGCTTAAAAGACAATGTGTTTACGATAGTGTATATATATATATATATATATATATATATAGAGAGAGAGAGAGAGAGAGGCTACTCTTCATCATATGACAAGCCCAATTTGTCTCAAACGGAAGAAAACGATTTTGCAAAGGCAAGGTAAAGAGATCAACTAGCCCTCACATTTATCCATCCAGGTTTAGATAATTTGTTATTTGAAATCGTAACAGCTGCAATCCATTTAAAACAAGCTTGTAAGGAGTTGCAAAAGGAATTTAAAGGAGGAAGAGGGAGAAGGAAAAGTAACAAAGAGGTTCAACAAAGAATATGTTGAGTTTGATAATACATGGAATTATATAGTCCAAGAAGAGGAAATCCATGATTTGCCTTATTTATTTTAAGACAAAGAAGAAAAAACCACATTAACTATGAAAGAAGATGTTAACTTTGAAGAAACTTACTAGATTTGGAAGTCTAAGAAGTTTTAATCTATGATTTGTATTATATCTCTAAATATGAAGAAGAGACCATATCATCTTTGCAAGAAGATGAAGTGAGTTGGAATAGGAGAATCTTAGATAAGATCATCTATGATTTGTCTTGTCTCTTTAGAAATGAAGAGATTATGACAGTAGCCAAAGAGAAAGATATAGGTTATGAATTCCATTGTCTTTTTGGAAAAAATGACTGAGAGACTAAAAAAGATCAAAAGATCATAGTACATGTGAAAAAGAAGACTTTATTGCTTTTCTTGACTTCAACTCATGAAGTATCATCAATCTTTGAAAAAGGTTTAACAAATAAGCAATTGAAATTTAAGGAACATGTGAAGTATAATCCATAATACAAGTTATGGATGATGAGATTAAAGTGATAAAAAAGCAAAAGATTTAGGAGTGTGCCAAGGGTTGTGATGCTATTGGAGTCACAGTGATAATTGGGATGAAGAAAAATACTAATGGAGATGTGGAGAGTCTCAAAACAATTATTGTTTTAAGAGGTTACAAGTAAAACCATGAGGTTAGTAGTTGAACAAATTTTTGTACTCTATGCTAAGGAGTACAGTGCAAATTTTTTGAAAATATTGACGGTGGATTTCGGTTCAACCAAAATCTAGCCAACCAGGAGGATTCTTCTGGGACTCAAATTGTGATCTAGTTGAGTAGGTAAGGAAATGAGGAGATGGAGAGGAAAAGCAGCAAACACACAAAAGATTTTAATGTGGTTCGGCCAAAATTGGACAGCACTAGTCCTTACATCTAAGAAGCATTTTATTAATCTGGAGAAATTTTAGCAGAGTTACAGTACACGGATTCAATTTGCATTACAGTGATCTCACTCCTCTTATTTATAGAGACTGGGGAGGCTATAATTATAATTACACAATTTGTGTTCCTGTTACATTAAAATAAATATACAAGACAGACTAGACTACTGTAAAATGGCTTCTACAGGCTGGTGGCTGACTTCTGAAGTTTTGCTTTCTGCAGGTGGGCCAGTGATGCTGCTTCTTACAGGCTGGTCCCATAAACCAAGTCTGAGAGGGTCACTGCTTCATGGTTTCCCTCAACGAGCCCTTAGCTAGGCAAGGTATTGTGTCTATGAGTTAGGACTCTATCTGGGTTGCTGCTGGCCTTTGGTCAGTGAGGACAAACTTTGCAAGCTTGCCTTCAGCAATGGGAGCTCACGTATGGCAAGTTGCTAGCTATGTGGGCCAAGACTCATCCTTTAGCGAGCTACGACTTCCTGCCTCGTTCTATGCTTATGTAGATGGCGATCTGTCGAACTTAGCTCTTTTCTCATTTAGCCTTATTTGTCGCTAGGCCTTTGCCAGCCCTTTTCAAATTTAAAGATTTTGGATAAAGTCTTGGATTGAAGAAATTTCAAAAGTAAGGGGGAGTGATAGAAATAATAATTTTATAATTTCTATGTATCTAAGTTCATGTATCTTTTAAGATTATATTATATAGGTTCATTGTATGTGAGTAATGAAATTCATCTTGAACTAAGCTAAAGATTGACAAAATAATGGTGGAGAATAGTGGAATGTGACAACTAAGGTGCTAAGATCTTGCACACAAGGCTTTAGGTAGCGGTGGCCGCTAAGGCCTTTCCAATAACTAAGTTACTCTATATTACCATATTCAAAACATAAGTCCTCTTAAAAAAAGTGAATGCATACCGGAGACCTTAATATAGGCCCAAAGCATGATCGATTGACCAATGGGATGCAACCACATGTCGATAGTCGAATAGTCAAAAAGTTTTGGAAATATAATTGTCACTAGCTAATGATAGCTGGCATAAGTTTTAAAGATTCATATAAACACACCATGTGGTTGAAGCCAGATATAACAGCTATATAACAGTTGTTTGGTCATGTATGAGATGCTTAACTAATTTGTGCTTCTCGCAACCGTTCATCACACGATCGATCCATGCCTCTCCCATGACTATAAAGCTTATCATTTATCAGTGAGCATGCATTTTGAATATGAAAGTGTATTTATCTATATTTGAGTAATTCATATATGGTAAGATTCATGTAGTTAGAGTCATTTATAGTTCATTAGAGAGTTACTTAAGTGACTATTTATATCCTATTATATTTGAATTATATACATACTAAACAACAAGTGAAGAGTAAGATATAAAATAATTCTTCTTCCTCCAAAACCTAAGTAAAAAAAGCCACATTAATCCTTTTTTTTTAACATTTTTCATCGTGTTTAATAAATGAATTTTTATACTATTTTGCCTAGCTGTTATTTTCCTTATTTGGTGAATTTCAGTTTAATTCAACAAATTAGCTATTAGTCTACCACTTGTGTGATCCATAGATGCAATGTCACAACCCGCCGAGGGGGTTCGTGACCGGCGTAGAAGGTCACTCATAGGAAACCTCTTACAAGCCTAACTATGCATATTGACCTATAGATACATATCTATTTCTATTGAAAATCTGATAGAATTTCTCCTATAATCTGGACGCCCAGGCTTAAGGCCTTAATACACAACAAGGGCCACACGTCCATGAAAACTTGTACAATAAATAAACAGACACACAGTGGCCCAAGCTAGATAACAACAACCTACTGAGCATTTAGAACTCAATTGTAAACATAATGCAATAGTTATTCGTATCTAACGGCTAAGTCCCAACTTTAATTTATACAAAGTTTTCATAGACAAACAATATGGGCTATATGCTCGGCAAAACAAACGCAGCAGTAATCAAACACATGGTGGCCCAAACTAGATATTTGTCCTACTGAATATTAGAAACATGAACTAGTACAACATGTAATTATTATTATTTTATCGATTACTGTTTATATACATTTACTATTTTATTCTTTTTATTTCTATTGAAGGAGGTTTCATAAATTTAGTGAGCAAGTAGTCCCACCAAAACTGAAATTTAATTTACAAATTAATTATTTGAAATCTATTAAAAGACTTATACTTGTGAAATCAAATATTCTTTGTTAAACAAAGTTTCCAACAAACAAGACCTTTTTAAAAACTCTTTCACACTTTTTCTTGAGAGAAAACGTATATTTCTTAAAATAACTTGTTCATAATTTCAAAATTTTATAAAATATTTTAAAACATATTTATATTCTTTAAAAATAAGCACTGGTTGGACCCATATAATTCCAATAGGTAACCAAAACTAATCAGATCTCCCCTATACCATCCATAACATTAATCAAGTATTTTTATCAAATTACACCCTCCCTCTTATCACTTCAATTGCCACCGGGTGGTCATAAGTGCACCTGAGGGTTTCCTGTGATTATCCAGTGGTTCCGGACCCAAAGGAATCCAACAAGGAACCAGAACTGGATCTCCAAGTCCAACCATATTGCACCTAACCAGTTCACCCCCTTATTTCTCCTACAAATCAGAACTGATATACACAGGTGCACTTGCAGGTTGTCAAGGAATTACTAATAGATCCTCAGTTAAGTAAATCATTTTAAATATAGGATGTAATAAGAAATTTAGTACTCGGGTAAACAACAGTATCAAAATATATTTAAATCAATCAAAGTATTTTCAAAATTAACTAAAGTATTTCCATTTCTAATCTTTATTCAAAACGTAGAAATACCATATCAACACTTTAATTCCAAGGAAACTCCTATTGGTAATCGTGGCATCACCAGTGTTTCCTTTTCATTTATTACAGGTATTAATTATTCATATTTAACGGTCTCATTTCTCATTCTGCCAAACAGGCTAATATCACCCCTTAGGCTATTATCTTCATTCAGACCATTTTTTGTATTATCCAACCGCTCATGCTATTTACGAGTGTCACTCGATTACTAATGGGTTTCCATTGAACCCAAGGTTTCAGATTATCTAAACTTTTTACATTGAAAATGTTCTCATTAGATTTCATAATAAAGCGAGATAAAATATATTTTAAATACAAGTAATACTTTAGAATAAATCATCATCGTAATTCAAATTATTAAAATCATCACTTTATTATTTAATAAAATTACTTTTCAACATAAACAACATTTGCAAGGGTAGGACTATCCACTCATATTCAGGTTGTAGAACTTATAGGAATTCAAGCATTACAAATTCTATTATCTATTAGGAACACATCATAATCAAATTATCAACAAAATTTTCCACTTTCATCTACACATCCAAAATGTAAAACTCACAGAAATTTGAGTATTATAGACTCTATAATTTATCAAGAATGCATCAGAATCAAACAACAACAAAATTTCTTATTTTTCATCAACTATACATATTTAAGTTCAAACAAAAATTTCTTGACATCTTTTACTCTGAGTACTATGGAATAAAACGAATGATTTAGGATTACTCACCGTGTTCCGAAGTAGCTTCCCACAGCTTGCCGCCGGCCGGAGGCCCAAAAGCCATGGCTGGCTGAACCATCATAAAAGCAGGGGAAAGAAGGAGAGCCAAGTACTGCAAGCTTATCTGGCCCAAAGACTTGCCAGAGAGGGAAAAGAAGATAACCACCGATGACGAGGTGGTCAAACGGCAGTCGAAGCTGCCATGGCCGAACAGAAGTTACCTATGCTGGCCTAGACAGGAGCTTCAGAAAATGGCCCGAATCACAAAAGAAGGCTGAGTCAGATGGTTGTTAGCCTCCGCTGGTCCAAAATAGCCCCAGAATGGCAAGAATGTCAGTGCAGCAACATGACTCCAAAAGGTTTCAGAGAGAGCCTAAAAAGAGGAGAATCAAACGACCAAGGAAGAGGAAGCCGAATAAGGGGGGCTATCTAGGGAGGGCAAACTGGCTCCTTTTTATAAATAAAATATTTTATATAATTTTACATTTTAGCCCCCAATATTAGCACCGCCTTTCAGTAGGGCCCAGAACTTTTATGCCACCTTAACAAGGATCCAGTTTTCACAAATTTTTTCAATTTAGTCCTTATCGAATTTTCAGTTTAGTCATTTTTCAATTTTAACTTTATTTTATTTTTTTTAGGTGTTACATGCAAATACTATATAATTTCTTATATTTAATATTTTATATTAGATTTAATATTCTAATATTATTATTTAATTCATTCTATTTTAAAATTATAAAAATGATCTTAAAATATTATCATTACAAACAATACTTGAGATATGTATATTGCAATCTATAATTACATAAAATTTGGTGCATTGGATGTATGTCATTATAAAACATAAAAATTGTTTTAAAACTTATGCCCAATGGTAAAAAATATAAGCAACTATATTAATTATAAATAATTTAAGATGATATATGTAATAAAATTATAGGTAAATTTAATTGTTTTATATCCATAAACAATAGCATTTTAATTTATTTATAAAAAATTAGATGAATAATAATAATAATAATAAATAATCATTTGCATACACTATAATAAAATTTGTAAGCAAATATCAAATAAGAACACCGTAAAGATCAATCTTGGTAGAAAGCAAAACGTAATAATATTTAATATCACTTCCATTATTAAAAATAATTAAAAAAATTCTGTGTGTGAAACTCTGAATTACATAATCTTTTTAATATAGAAAGCATTAATAAAATTAATTAATTACATATTTTTTATAATAAAAATATTTAAAAATTAAAATCAAATTATTTATTTTACTTTTGCCCGATACTTTCTTTGTATCAATTTACAAATATCATATTTTAAACTAAAAATATTATGATCAGTTCTGATTTGTTAAGAATTTAACATAAAAAGTATCAACTTATTTTTCGTTAGCATGTCTAAAAAGATAAGTTAAGTTTAAAATATAAGAATATAAAGAGTCACATATTTTATTCAGAAATATTTTAAAATTAAATTACTGCTTAAATTTTGTGAATATCTTCTTAATATCAAGGTTTAAATGTTAGATTATTATGTGATTAATTATAACTTTCTGTGAATACTTTTAAAACTACTTATCAAACATAAATTAATAAAATATCAATGAATAAGAAAGATATAAAATTACATATTTCAATTTTTTATAAAAAAATATTTTAATATCATAAATTAATTAATTTAATATTCTATTTTTATAAAAATATTTTGCAATTAAAATCAAATTTATTTATTTAAAATTTGTCAATATCTTCTTAGCATCAATTTTCAAATGCTATATTTAAACTAAATATACCATGAACAATTAGAATTTTGTAACTTTAATATAGAAAGTATTGATTTATTTTTAATTAATATAACTTAAAAATAAGTCAAACTTGTAATATAGAAATATGAAAATTATTACATAACTCATTCTTTTAATAAAAATATTTCAAATTGTGATCAAATTCCTTTTTTGCTTTTTGTAGGTATTTTCTCAAATGTCACAGTTCAAAAGTCATAATGAGTGCCTTTTTTGGATTTTTAAAATTGTAAATGTAAGATGTTCAAAAAAATTAATTAACAATGAGTGCTTTTTTTCTTTTTGGATAATTTTGCTAATATTAACTAAGGATTCATGAACCTAAGAACCTTAGATCACCATTATCATAAAAAACTTCCAACCACTTCTACCAGACTTGCCATTACAGCCTCATCCCCTAATAGCCAAAATGAGTCACTCAGTGGTTGGTTCAGCCTACCATAATAGAAATCACGTCACTCTTTCTCATCGTAACCACTGAAGGGGAACCTCCCTTCCATTACCATCCCACCATGACTGATACAATTAAGAGCGACCGTGCCATGACATCTAGAATAAAGACAATGTGGCCAAAGGAAATCTTGACAGCGAGTTCCAACGTCAAGCACTGGTTAATGAAATATGTAACCTAAAAAGGTAAGTCTTTTACCTCCGGCCGCTACCATATGGTAACGGAGAAACTAAGGGCCAAAATGACCAATGGCACCTCAGTCACGGGGAGTACAACCTAAAACAACCTTATGGCTGAAATACAGACTTGAGAAGGGGAAAGTTTTATTTCCATGAATATCAGTATAGTCCCTATTGTGATTTTTATCACTAACAAAACCTACCATCACCGCCTTTACCCATTAAAGAAATCCACCCTTTTACACCATACATCATGCTTACCCCACTACCATCAAGCTTTAAGGCTCCTACCCATATAGAATAATATGATGGAACTTCTGATCTACAAGACCATTTAAAGGCTTTCAAGGCTACCTTGCTACTATCAGGGGCCCAAATGCCATAATGTGTCGGACATTCTCCACGACTTTGAAAAAAGTACCTTTGAGGTGGTTTATCTCTCTTGAACCTAGGTAAATCACCTACTTTTGTCAGCTAGCTAACACTTACCTGACACATTTCACCACAAGTAAATCCTATAAAAAAAAACATCTGTATCGTTGGTAAACTTCGCCCAAGGCAAATGAGAAAGCTTCAAGGACTTCTTCATGCGATTTAACAAAACAGTGCTGAAAATCAAAGATTTACCTAATAGAGTACCCATACCCATACATACATTAGTGACATGCCTATAACACTACAACTTTTCCCAGTTGTTCACTCGGTGTCTAAAAACCATAATAGCCAAGTTGCTGCAAAGGTTGCAAAGTTCATAAATACAAAAGTGGTGAAACTCATAAAAAGAAACAATAAGTTACACATCTAGTTGCCATCATTGGTGTCTTTTCTTTGTGTAAGTCCCATTATGCATACCTTATAGGCTAGAAATTTATCATTGGTGCCATCTATGGGGCTCTTCTTTCATTATTGACTAAAGAATCTTGAACTTAAGAATCTTGGACCATCACCTAAAGAACCTTCAACCACCTCTACCATATCTGCCATTGTAGTCCCATCCCCCAACAGCCCAAATGAGTCACTCAATAGCTGATTCAGCCCACCATGATGAAAACCACGTCACTCCCTTCCATCATGACCACTCAATGGGACCTTCTTTCCATCACTACCCCACCATGATTGATAAAACAGAGAATGACTATGTCGTAACATCTAAAATAAAGGCAATGAGAATCTTGATAATGGGCTCCAACATCAAGCGCTGGTCAACAAAAGCAATAACCTACGAAGGGAAGTCCTTCATCTTCAATAGCAACCAAATGGGAACGGAGAATCTAGGGGCCAAAATGGCCAACGGCACCTTGCCCATAAGAAGTACAACCTAGAATAGCCTCATGACTAAAATGTCAGCCTATAAAAGGGAGAGTTTCAATTCCATGAATACTAGTATGGTCCTTGCCACTACCACCACCACTTTCACCCACTTAAGAAATCCACCATTTTAAACTAGACATCATGCTTAACTCATTACCACTAAGCTTCAAGGCTCCTATTTATATAGAACAATAAGACAAAATTTTCGATCCACAAGACCATTTAGAGGCTTCAAAGGTCACTTTGCTACTATTGAAGGCCCCGAATGCTATAATATGTCGAGTATTCTCCACAACTTTGAAGCAAGTAGCTTTAAGGTGGTTTACCTCTCTCACACCCAAGTTGATCACTCACTTCTGTTAATTGGCTAACACATTCATGACACATTTCACCATAAGTAAATCGTACAAAAACATCTGTTTCACTGATAAAGTTTGATCAAGGAAAACAAGAAAGCCTTAAGTACTTTTTAGCGTGATTTAATAGAACAATGCTAGAAATCAAAGATTTACTTGATAGAGTGATTGTCCATGCAATAGTGATAAACCTACAACACTATGACTTTTCCTAGTCACTCACTAGGTGTTTAACATTCACGGTAGTTAAGTTGCTACAAAGGTAAGCAAAGTTCATAAATATAAAAGAGGCAAAACTCGCAAAAAGAAACAAGTTACATCGTTGGAACCCTAAAAAGATAAGAGGAGATTGCTACAGAAAGTGCTCACCAATTAGAGTGTGATTCAACAATTACTGATCTGATTGCTGTTACTAGTGTATTTTCCTTGTGCCGATTCCATTATGCATACCTTATAGGCCAATAATTTATCATTAGCATCATCTATGAGGTTCTTCTTTCATTATTGATTGAGAAGTCCTGAACCTAATAATCTTAGACCACCACCACCCTAAATAACCCCTAACCATCTCTTCTAGATCAACGACCATACCCCCATTCCCCAATAGCCCAAATGAGTCACTTAGTGGCTAATTCAGCCCACCATGACAAAAACTACTTCACTCCATCCCATCTTAACCAATCAAGGGGATTCTTCCATCCATCATCATTCTACCACAACCGATACAATCAAGAATGACCATGTCATAACATCCAGAATAAATATGATGAAACTCCACTATCAAGCACTCACCAATGAAATATGTAACTAGAGAAAGGAAGTTCTTGGCCTTTGGTAGTAGGCGAATGAGAGTGGAGAAGCTCAAGGCCAAAATGGCCAATAACACTGTGGCTATGAGGAGTACAACCTGAAACAGCCTCACAATGAAAATATTGTACTAGGAAAGCAAGAGTTTCATTTCTATGAATCCTAGTATGGTCCATACCGTGGTTTTTATCACCAACAAACCTCACCATCACCATCATTGCCTCTGTCTTCACCCACTCAAGAAATCCACTCTTTTCCACCAAACATTATGCTTACCCCACTACTACCAAGCCTTAAGGCTCCATACACATAGAACCATACAATGAAACTTTTGATCTACAAGACTATTTGGAGGCTTTCAAGGCTACTATGCTACTATTGGGGGCTTTGGATGCTATAATGTGTTGGGCATTCTCCATAACTTTTAAAAAAGTAGCTTTGAAATGGTTTACCTCTCTCACACCCAAGTCAATCGCTTATTTTTGTCAATTGGCTAATGCTTTCCTCATATATTTCACCATAAGAAAATCCTACAAGAAAATATCCACTTTATTGGTAAACTTTTCCTAACGTGAAATGGCCATCCACACAATAGTGATAAACTTGTAACATTGTGACTTTTCTAGGTTGCTCACCAAGTGTTTAGTGGCTAGAATGGCCAAGTTGCTACAAATGTCATAAAGTTCATAAATGCAGAAAAGGTGGAACTAAAAAAAAAGAGAAACAGTAAGTTGCACAATCAAAACAAGCCATTGCCACCAAAATCGGAACCTCAAAAAGATGAAACGAGACTATGCCCAAGAAGGTGCTCCTAAGTAATTCATGATTCAACAATTACTCATCCCTAAACACCCCAATGGCAAAAATAATTGAAGATATTATGGTCGCAAGATTAGTCTTGTAGTCCAAGCAATGAGAGCAATTCGACACGATGGACAAATCTAAGTACTATTGCTTTCATGGAGATTATAGCCATGAAATAAAAGATAGCATCACCTTGAAAAATGAAATTGAAGACCCTATCAAGCATATTCAACTAGACACCTATCTTTATAAAGGTGAATATGACCAGATCATAACTAGAGAAAGAAAACTAAATGACCAAAGGAATAGGGACATGAGGGAAAATTGAGACAACATGAAAGAGGTGAACATTGACAGAAGGAAAACTTGCAACCATGAGGAGTAACCACCTTCATCAGGTGTCATCAAAGTGATCGCTAATGGATTTGTAAGAGAAGGAAGCATGACAAATGTCAAGATGAGATCCACAAGAGAAGTGACAAGTGTCAACAAAAAGACTTGCTTGGGTGACAATAAGCCTTCCTCAGTGATCTCTTTCTTGGACGACCATTATGGAGACACTATCAAAGCTAATGGTTATAACCGCTACAATCTATAATTGGATTATTAATAAGATTTTGGTAGATCAAGGCAGTTTCACTGACATTTTTTATAAACATGCATTTAAAGCCATTGGGATCCCTTGCTAACAACCTACCCTTTACTTGGGAACTTTAGTCAATTTTTCAGTGAAGGCAGTAGAAGTGGAAGGAAACATTACCTTGAAGACGACAATTGGTGAAGAAAATAGCCATAAAGACATTGATATCGGCTTTCTAGTTGTAAAGAGAAGAAACTTTGCTTATAATGTCATCTTAGGGCAAACTGGCCATAACAAAGTAAAGGTTATAATGTCAACTCCACACTTATTGATGAAGTTCTCCATCAAGAATTGAGTTGGCCAGGTTTAAATAGATTAGGAAATGGCTCCCTACTGCTACTTCAATAGCTTAAGGACCGAAGGCATACAAGATAGGGTCAAACCTTAAAAAACCTAAACAAATGTATTAATGTAGAAATACCATCACCGTGGAAATCTTATACCCAAAGGATGAAGGTTGGAAAGAGTTGAACCCTAAGCTAGAGGGGGAGCTAAAGGAAGTGGGCATTTTTTACCCCATTGACTAGTAAACAATTAGTTTCGAATTGAAGTTACCTACTGAAAGAAAAAAAGCCCTAGTCAAATTGATTAAGGAGAATATTGAAGTCTTCACCTATATCACAATTGACATACCAAGAATAGATAGGCGAATAGCATGCCACAAATTGTTGATCAACTCAAAAATGAAATCTATTTAGTAGAAGAAGCATCATTTTGGGCTTGAATGCTAGTTGGCAATCAAGGAAGAAACCATCAAGTTGCTTATAGCAGATTTTATCATAGATATGCTCTACCATTTGGCTATCCAATATCATTTTGGTGATGAAAGTGAATGGGTAATGGAGGATGTATATAGACTTCAATGACTTTAATAAAGCATGTCCCAAGGACTCTTTCCCTTTTCTATCCATAGACCAGTTGGTTGAAAGAGCCTAAGGGTACAAGTTGCTTAGTTTTATAGAAGCCTTTCAAGGCTATAATTAGATCTTAATGGATGAACATGACAAGGACAAGACAGCCTTTATTATGGATAAAGGTTCCCACTATTATAGAATGATGCTTTTAGGTTTGAAAAATGTCGGAGGGACATGCCAAAGGATGATGAACAAGATGTTTACTAACCAAATCAATAGGACACTAAAAGTGTACATGGATGATATGTTTGTCAAATCAAGCGAACTTAACTCCTAATTGAAATATTTATGGGAAATGTTTGTCATGCTAAATAAGAGCAACATGAGGATAAACTCAAACAAATGTGCCTTCAAAGTATCCAAGGAAGTTTTTAGGATTCATGGTGACCTAGCAAGGTATAGAGGCAAATTTCACCAAGTACAAGGCGATCTTAAAAATATAAAATCAAAAAGATATCAATGAGTTTCAACTGCTCAACGAGGATGATCACCTTGCTTACCAAGTTTATGTCAAGATGGAGTAACATTAAGAACTTTGTGTGGATGAATGCAAGAAAACGTTCACTGACTTAAAAGCATACCTAGCCAACTTGTCAGTACTAACCCGTTGATCCTCAAAGAAACACTTTACTTGTACCTGGCCACTACTTATGAGGTCATCAGCTCCATTTTAATTAGAGAAGATAAAGGTGAGCAACAACCAATTTACTTTGTCAACAGAGTCTTACATGGGGTAGAACTAAGGTATCAAAAAATTGATAAACTAGTATACACCTTTCTAATATCATCCAAAAGTCTGAAACCTTATTTTGAAAGCCATGAAGTGGCCATTCGAATTCGACAGCCATAGCATCAAGTGCTTAAAAAAAAAACTAACCTCACAAGGCACCTTGTGAGTTGGTCTATCGAGTTAAGTGAGTACAGGGTCAAATATGAACCAAGAAAGGCAATGAAGTCTTAGGTGCTCATCGATTTTGTGGTAAAAATAACTCACCCAAACCTTGTAACTCTCACCAATGGTAAACCTTTTGTCTAGATGTTAATCATTGATGGATTGTCTAATAGTAAAAGAAGTGAGGTAAGAATTATCTAGAAAGAATCGAACCTTGTTTCTTTAAAGTATTCCCTAAAATTTGAGTTTAACAGAACCAACTATAAACCCAAGTATGAGGCTTTTATCTCCAAATTAAAACTAGCTAAGGAAGTAAGGTGAAAAAAATCAAAATGCACAGTGACTCCCAATTTGTAGTTCGGCAAATAGCCTGAACATATGAGACTAAGGTTCCAAGATCAAAATGATATAATGAGAAAACAAGGGCTTTGCTGTAAGAATTCAAAAAACATGAATTAATCCTTATTCCTAGGACTAAAAATGATAGAGTAGACATACGATCCAAGTTAGGCAGTGTCTAAACAATAATCAATAACAAGTCTGTCTTACAAAAAAACACTCACTAACTCAATTATGGAAGGAGAAAAAGTTATGTGCATCACCTGCTTGTCTTGCTAGATAAACCAGATCGTTGCATAATGGCTCCCCAAAGGAAAAGCTGAAGCTATCAAAATTATTCACCAGTCAACCTATTATTATCTTGAAGGGGACCAATTGTATTAGTGATCATTCTCTTTGCCAATGCTAAGGTGCCTCCACGATAAAAAGGTTGATTATGTCTTGAGAGAGCTCCATAAAAGAATTTGTAATAATCACATCATCATCACTGTCTTAGGTAGAAAAACATTTCTTAATGGATATTTTTTGCCAAGTGTTAAGTGTGATGCTAGAAAGTATGTTCTGAAATGTTTGAAATGCCAAATCTTTTTAAAAGTAAGTCATCAGCCACCTTTTGACTCCACTCAATCATGTTTGCTTGGCCTTTTGCCATTTAGGGAATTAATTTCCTAGGATTGGTGCCTCATACCCCCAGATAGACAAATTCCTTATCGTCACCACTGACTACTTCTCCAAGTGGATTAAAGTTAAACCCATAGTGATCATCACTGTTAAGAACATAGAAAAGTTTATTTAGAAGTCTTTCATCTGCCATTTTGGGATATTACACGCCTTAGTCTCTAACAATAGAACCAATTTACTAATGCAATGTTCACCATTTTTTGCTAGAACCTTCATATTCTGTAGAAGTTTACCTTGATAAAATATCCTAAACAAATAGGTAAGTGGAGCTTGCCAACAAAATTATCCTCAAAAGACAAAAAAACATCTTGAGAGCTATAAAGGGGAGTGGACAATAAAGCTTTACAATGTTCTTTGGACATACAAAACAACCTTTCAAATGACCACAAGCTTTACACCCTACACCCTCACTTTTAGACATGAAGCTATCATACTAGTTGAGATTGAGAAGCCTAGTGATCACCTAAAAAATTACAACAAACATGAAAATGAAAGGCATATGAGAATGAAATTGGACCTTTCTTAAGAAAATAAAGAGATCGCGTATGTCCATTCAGAGGCATACAAAACAAAATTGACACGCTACCATAAGCAAAAGGTGAGGAAAATTGAATTTGCGTCAAGCACCCTAATCCTAAGAAAATCAAATGGCCTTAGGAAGAAGATAGAGGAAGGCAAGCTAGCACTCAATTGGGGAAAGCTTTTTTAGGATGAAAGAAGCCTTAAACAACGAGGCTTATCACTTCCAAACCATTAAGGGAAGAGACATCTTGCACACTTGAAATGCCACCCATTTAAGTTACTACTTTGTCCCCACTTGAATCTATGGTTGAAAGACAAATTCTGCATTCCTTATCTATTATCTAATGTAATTTAAATTTTTAGGCTTTAATGAAGTGTAAGGGCTTGTTCATTGTACATAACTATCAATAAAAGAAGTAGACATTTAAAGTAAGCTCCATATAACTTGTGTTATTTTATCTACCTTATCATACATCTCCAAAGTAACAATTCCATGAAGCCGTCTCACACCTAGGATGCCTTGCTCTTCAGCTTGGTAGAACAATTCCGTGAGGTTCCCTTGTGCTCGTGTTATCTTGCTCTTTAGCTTAGTAGAACAATTCTGTGAGATCACTATGTGTCCATGCTACTTTGCTCTTTAGCCTGGTAAAATAATTCCACAAGGCACTCTGTGCTTATGATGCCTTGCTATTCAACTTGGTAGAATAATCCTATAGGCTCACCTTACATCCTCGGTACCTCATTCCTTACCTTGATAGAATAATTCCATGAGGCTACCCTACACCTATAGTGCCTCACTCTTTAGCTTGGTAGAACAATTACATGAGGTTACCTTATGCTCGTGATGTCTCACTCTTCAGCTTGGTAAAAAAGTTCCATAGGGTTGCCCTACGTCTGTGGTACTTTGCTCCTCAACTTGGTAGAACAATATCACCTTGCTTAGCCAGTGACATCAAAACAAAAGTTAATATAACTAACAGGTACTTATAATCGATTAAATGGCCTTTGGAACTAACATGATCAAAATACAAAACAATAATGTCATCAAACCAAGTAGAAACTGTAAGAACGGGTCCAGCCAAGTAGGGGAAATTTCAAAAAAATTTCTTTCAGAAACCCCAAATGGCCGAACCCCTTCTCCCCGGATTCCCTTTGTGTAGAGGTTCAAATAAAGAAATACAAGAGAGA
>JANHAO010010047.1:0-17957 GCA_026873985.1 Saraca asoca
CATCTTATGTATGCAATGCACGATGAATGTAATATAAGATGAACATTCAACCTTTGATATCCAAATCCATAGAATGTATAGTCGTGGATGCACTAGAACTCAATCAAATTAGTCTAGGGCACCCATCCAGACTAACATCATAGATGTGGATCAAAGTAGACATTCCCATGGCAGAAGAACTAGAAGAAATCATGATTAACATGGAAGCAATGGAAGGGATTGGAGAGTTGAAAGAGAAGAAGAGAAGTTATCCATTTCTCCTGATGAAACTGAATAGAGTGAAAGAAGAAAGGATAGAGGCACTTTAGGTAGAAGACATGAGAGACCTAGAAAAGAAAGGGTGCATTCAAAGCTTCATAATATCAAGATGACCATCTCATCTTTTCAAGACAAAAGTGATCCAAAAGCCTATCTTGATTGGAAAAAGAAAGTTGAGCTAGTCTTTCATTGTCACAACTATTTAGAAGAAAAGAAAGTAAGATTTGCTATTGTGGAATTCATTGATTATGCTATTATTTGATGGGATCAACTTCTGCAAAGTAGAAAAAGGAACTTGGAAAGACTTTTGGCAACTTGGGAAAAGTTGAAAACTATCATGAGAAAGAGATATGTTCCTTTACACTACTATAAAAAGTTGTATCAAAAGCTTCAAAGCTTTACTCAAGGGTCCAAAAGCATTGAAGACTACCATAAAGAGATCAAGGTGGCAATGATAAGAGCAAATGTGGTGGAGGATAGAGAAGCCACTATAACATAGTTTCTTAATGGATTGAACTATGACATTGCCAATATAGTTAAGCTACAACACTATGTGGAACTTGAAGACATGGTACACATGGCAATGAAGGAGGAGAGGCAACTCAAGAGAAAGACTTCTTCTAGGGTTGTACATCAATCAAGTTTTTCTTGGAAGACTAATTAGGATAAAAGGCACAATTCAAAAGTCTTCTGAGCTACCAAGAGGACCATTGCTAAGGCTTCCTCAAAGCCTAAGGGTGATGATGTTAAATGCAAAAGCAATATAGAGATGCCATAAAAGCAAAGAAACATCAAATGCTTTAAATGTTTGAGGCACAGCCATTACACTTATGAATGCCCAAACAAAAGGGTCATGACATAGAAAACCAATGGGGAATTGGAATTAGCTAGTGAGCAAGAAAAAAAGGAAGAAAGCTCTAAGTCAAGTAGTGAAAAGAACAATGATATTTTTGATGCGGTGATTCAAGGAGAAACAAGAGTGGTAAGGAGAACTTTAAGTACCTAAACGAAGGAAGGTAATAAAGAACAAAAAGAGAATATCTTCCAAACTAAATGCCATGTCATGGGAAAAGTTTGTAATGTGATCATTGATGAAGGAAGTTGTGCAAATGTTGTTAGCATATTCATGGTTGAAAAGTCAGCTTTGCCTATCCTAGATCATCCCACTCCTTAAATGCTTCAATGGTTGAATGAAAATGAGAAGGTAAAGGTCTCAAAATAAGTACTAGTTTCATTCTTTATAGGAAAATATAAAGATGAAATTTTATGTGACAATGTTCCTATGCAAGCTGCCCATATATTTCTTGATAGGCCATGAGAATTTGATAGACATGTCATTTATGATGGCTACCTAAATTGATATACCTTCAAGAAGGACAACAAAATCATGACTCTTGTACCCCTCACCACTAAGCAAATGTTAGAAGACAAAATAAAAAGAGAGAAGAAAATATGTGCAGAATAAAAGAACAAGAGTGAAGAAAAAGATAGGAAGATTGAAGACAAAGAGAGAAAAAGAGGTAAAAAAAAGTTGAGAGAAAGTGAAAAATAAGAAAGAAAGAAATGGGGTGTTTTTGCCAAAGCTAGTAATGTGAGACGGCATTGTATTTTGATCGACCTATGTTCATTCTTTTGTACAAAGGTACTTTCTTTAAACTGTTATTGAGTCTATTTTATAGGCATATCAAGAGGTGTTTCCTAAAGAAGTGCCTCACAGTTTGCCACCATCAAGAAGGATAGAACACCCCTTTAACTTCATTCTTGGAGTTCCCAAACCCAATCGGCTAGCATATAGACAAGTTGAAGAGCTTATGGGAAAGGGATATTTTAGAGAAAACATAAGTCCTTTCATGTTAATGCATTCTTTGGTATTTCTAAACTTTTTCCTTTTGCAGTGGGTCTTAAAGATTCGAGTTTGAATCCTTTCAAAAAGAGAGGGAATGATAGAAACTCAAGGGATCACTTAATGATGCATCAAGGGATCTTTGATGAGAAAAATATTTTTCTATTTATTTCCTCTCATACTCTATCTCTTAGGATGTTAATTAAGTTTAATTTAGCGAAATGGCCTTGTTTAGTGATTTGGTCATAATTTGGTGCTTAATTAAATTAATTACTTAATATTGGGGTTTTAACACTATTTTAGGTTTCAAGCTATAACTTCATCTTCATCTCTAAATATTAGATCGGGTCAATCTTTATATGGTTAGAAAGCTAAGAGAAAGCTCTACAACTTTATGTTAAAGTTATAACCCAATTCTACCATTTGAAGTCTCAAAATTTATTATGAAGTTGCCTTGTGTTTTTAATCCAGATTGACCTTGCCATAATGTTTAGGCCATAATTGAATCTTCAAAGGGTCAAATAAGGTAAAACCAAAGCCTAAAGGTCCCTAAGGTCTAGCCAAATGTTTTTAAGCTTTGAATTTAGTGAAACTATGTAGTTTTAAAGGTCAACATTGAGGTTGAAGTGAAACCAGTGTTCTTGCTCTACATAGGAATGACTTTATGTTTAGACTTTTTGTAATAGCTTTTATTTTTACTTAGCTTATGTAGGGCTTTGATCTAGCCCATAATTGTGCCTAATTGCTATGACAGGAGGAATACTTCCCTCATCATTTAGATTTGACAAATTGAGAATTAAAAAGTGTTTTTTTTTAGTAAAGTGCTCTCCTAGGGTTCTTACTAGAACTTGAAAATTAATCAAAGAGTTTCCGCTTTGTGATGTCAATTTTCATCACTTATCACTCTTCTTCTATCTTTCTAGAGTGTGCCATGAATATCCTTCTTTTTCTTTCAATTTTAGTGCTAAAATTGTTGAATTGGAAATGGATCTAGGGGCATCTCCATGGGAGATCACATCAAGTTCCCTCTCATTAAGCAAAATGACACCACATTCTCCTATTACTAGCGCCAATATGAAAGCATTTTGTTAAGAATCCCTCCTCCTTATCTTGGATAAACCCCATTTGTTCACTTAATTTCCTTGACAAATATGTTGCTATAGATCAAAGGAAGCCATTATTGATAAAGGAAGAAGTTTTGGGTGAAAAAAACTTGTTGCATTTAGGGCTCCATTTTCCGCTTGAAAGGTATGAGCATCAACTCATTTTCTACAAAAAAACTTGCTACATTAATCAATTCTTTTGCATTTTGGTCTATTAAAGTCATTTAATGGTACATTGATAAATTATTTCATGGTTATCCATCACTATACTTCATGCTTACTGATGTCTTTAATGTCAAAATTAGGTAACTATAATAGCTGCTACTATACTTTATAGTGTATAATATTATAGTTTAAAAAAATAAGAGAGTATTGCTGATAACAGATAAAAGCTTGGAGTGTTATCACTATACTTCACAGTTATTCAAATTTATTTAATTAAAGTCACAAAAAAGAATAAATGAATAGATATATTTAACTTCCATTTTCAAAGATAGACTTCATTTGATACTAAATTAGGACCAACAAGTTAGGAGCACTTTCATTAAATCCAATGCTAATTACTTTTGTAGTTGATTAGAGAGATTAAACATTGCAATTTGATAAAATATTCTTTTGAATCCAATAAAGATAGTTTACTTAACCATATGTGTGTTTAAATAATATGCCTTTTAAAAGCTTTAAGTTTTAGAGAAATTTCACTATCAACTGTTGAAGGTGAGCCATAAAAGCCTTTGGCATTGGCATGTGTTTTTATTCTACTTAATGGGATGGTTGAATTTGTACAATGATGTGATTTTTGGATTGCATAGTGCAAAATTCAAGATATGGTGAGTTGAGTTTGGTTCACAAATCAAAGTGTTCATGGCTTTTAAGGTGATGTTTGGTGTTTTGTTAGGCTTGTAGATTCTTATTGTCATATTACATATGATTTATCCTGAGCAATTAGACCATGCTACATATGATTTATGCATTCTTTAAGCTAATTGCATATTTGTTGCTTATAACTTTTTTTTATTACTATTTGCTTTTCACATCATGGGGGATGTTCTAAGAGATTTGCATTTGGTTCAACTTTAGCTTATGTTAGGGGGAAAACAAACTAGTGGGATGATTTAGACTAAGACAGGATCCCATTCTGAAACAAGTAGGTTACGTTGTATATAAATACTGCTACTATCTTATCCCTAGAATGAGTTTAAAACAAAGGCTAATATGCTTAAAAACATATGGTGTTTACTTAGATATGATAGAAGCAATGAAAGGCCATGAGGAAATAGAGTTATACATTGAGCATGTTATAAGCCAACCTGATGAATTACTAATGATTGATGGCATTGAAGATGTTGGGTTGATGAGAGAAGATGAGGTTAGGAAAGCAATTGAGAATATGCAAGAGGAGGTTAACCATGGGGTCATAGTTGATCATGAGTAAGAATTGTCTACTAAAGTCAATGTTATCACTAGTTCTCATGGTGTAGGTGGCTTTGGTTCATATGGAGAAAAATCAAGTGATCAAAGAGTAAAAAGAATAGTGATCGACTATGTGAGTGGTAGGGTAATAGGAGAAGCAGGATCAAATGATAATTACTGAAATGACTATGATAGTGCAAAAGATGAGGCTCATAAATACAACTTAAGAGATCTCTCAGAGGATGATAATTTGTTATTTGAGAGAAATATAGAGAAAGAAGAGCAGTAACTAAGAAAAAGACAGAACAAAAAAAAAAGAAGTAGCCCACTACAGCAACCCAAAAAGCTAAAAACAAATCCTAACAAGCTGAAAACAATTCTAGTCCATCACAGCCTCTACCATTTGAAATTAAGGTTGCATATCAACCTAAGGATAATGATAAAGCTGTCAAAATAGGCTAACCCACCTCGACCTGTCTCAACTGCAATTCAAATGGGGCAGGCTCAGAAACCCGCTTCTAAACAGGCTAGTAAAACCTTAACCCAACCTAACTCATTTGCATGGTCGGACGGGCTAACCCGACAGGCCCAACCTATTTTGGCAGCTCTATTCCAAGTAGAACTATCAAAAAAGGCCAATCTATCTCAACCAGTAATCCAAATAGGGCAGACTCATAAACCTACTTCTAAGCAGGCCTGTAAAACCTTAACCTAACCCAACCCATTTGCATGCGGGGTAGGCCAACCCAATGAGACCAACCCATTTTGACAGCTCTAGATAGTGATGATGATTATTATCACTAGAAATCTAAAAAGGTGCATAATGTTGATGAATATGTGCATGAAGCTATGGCCCCAATTCAATGAAAAAATGAAATATGAGAAGTTCAAATTTGAATTAGATCAAGTCTTTCTAAACTTAGAAAAATTTAAGAATGCCATCAAGGATTACACTGTCTTTGAAGGAAAAGCTATCCACTTCGAGAAGAATAAATCAATCAGATTCAAAGCAAAATGCATAGATGGATGCCCTTTTGTAGTATTTTGTTCTGAAGCCAAAGATATTCAATCTTTCCAAGTGACTTATAGGCTAAAGCATACCTATTATAGAACTACAAGGGTTAAGCAAGCTAGTTCTAAATGGTTGTCTCAGAAATTCATGGCATATCTAAGGACAAACTCACACCCCACTGTTGATGACATTTGTTTCCATTCTATGTAAGAATACAATTTGCTTGTACCTAATGTCAAAACTTATAGAGCATGGCTCATGGCTATAGCTATAATAGAAGGGATGAAAGGCAACAATTTGCAAAGATTTGGAATTACTATGAAGAGTTAAGGACCTCAAACAAGGAAACTACAATTCAACTTAAAGAAGTTCAGTCTATATCACCCCTAGTTTAATAGGTTATATATCTGTCTTAATGCTATCAAAAGGGGATTTGTAGTTGATTGTAAGCCTCTACATGGATGGGTGATCAAGACTAGAGCATATTTAAAGTGGAGTGTAAGCCTCTAAAGTACGAAGTGAATCTAAAGGAACGAATTTGCTCATGAAGAGAATGGGATTTAACAAGGGTGTAATGTGTTCATGTCTTTTCTGCTATAGGGTGGAAGAATATGATGCTTGAAGAGTGTACACATAAATACATGAGGATAGAGAAATAGGTGAATGCATATAACCCATTGATACAATGATTAAATGGTCCAAATATATGGCCAAATATAGGGAAAGAACTAGTAAAACCTTCATCGATCAAGAGGCCTATAAGAAGACCTAAAAAACAAAGAAAGAAGGATACAGTAGAATCTGAGCTAAAAATGCATGATCCAACTAAGGCAAAGAGAAGACTAATTCCTACGTGTAGTAAATGCAAGCAACAATACCATAATATGGGAGTTACAATGGACCATTATCTATAAGCTAAGTTATTGTAACTAAAAGCCAAGTTGTTATAGCTGGCAGCAAAACTATAACATCTACAAACCAAGTTGCTACAATTGGAAGCCAAGTTGCTACATCTAGAAGCCAAGTTGTTATATCTAGAAGCCAATCTAGTGTTGCAAGCCAAGCTACTGTGGTTGGAATAGGACCAAGTAGCTATAGATAGAATGTTAGTGGTGAAAATATGTCTAGGGTTGGAAACATCCAAAAAGGTGGTGTAGTTGGCATAATTGTCAAAGGCAAAAAAAAAAAAAAGAAAAAGGTTATTACTTTCAACAAAGACTAGTTTAATTTTTTACACATTTACCATAGCATTTGTCTTATTTTTTACATGTTGGTTGTTGCATTCATGTGACTTATGATGTATACATAGGGAACCAGTACATCTTAGACCCCATATGTTGGCTGTCTAACTCAATCGATAAGCTAAAATAGAGAATCAAGCCAAGTGCCTAGCAGATCCAACTTACAGAGTGGAATCTAGCCTGAAAAGTACACATAAAGGGCCTAACCACACATCAGTAAAGAGACACTCCAACTAGCTAGCAGCAAAATTAAAACAAGGCTTGGAGATTTCATTCAATGCTTATAAGAATCCGTTAGAGGCAACCTCACAACTACTACAAAGAAGCAGGAAGCCATTGATAATTGCTAATTGTTTTCTATTATTTTTTTTTTTGTGTTCCCTAATGGTGGAATTATTATAAACGGTGGGGTTAGTTTTAAGGTATTTAAGGAGTAGCTACACAAAGTATTTTGGTCAAATATATGAATACAGTTGACAAGGGTAAATTTGATATAAACATGGTATGCAAATTGACTATTTTGTTATGTTGGAGTTAATTTTGAATTAAGAAAATAAAATTGAAACTTAGACAAAACTCAAAATTGAAAAAATTGAACAAATAATCACAACCATTTTTTCCACAAATGCAAACTTCCATTTCCACAAAATATATTTTATTACATGGCTAATTAGTTACTAAAATCCCTTACATAGAATACCTTCACCTACCTTTAAATCCTTTTACATTGTGCTAGCCAATGAAACTAAATTACTTTGTTGCAATGAAAATCACAAAAACAAGCCAAGAACCAAGCAATAATCCCAACAATGCCATAACCTAGATGTTTACTTTTTGGCAATTTTTACAACAAATCCAAAAGAGTAAGTCACATCTTTAATTTCTACTGCTATACTTTGAGCAATTAAGGAATCTTCACTCAGGATTTTTGCTGGTTCCAAATGTAAGCAACACTACTCTTAGTCCATAATAGCATGTTGTTGTTTTTATGAAATAACTCAAAGAAAAATAAGAAATCGAGTAGCCACCATAAATTTGACTCTCACTACAGTAGCTATCCATCTTGCCTTTGCCCATCAAGTTGAAATGAAGCTACCTGGTGGAACCCCTAAGTCATTAGAGTAACTGGACAAGAATTAGAAAAAGGAGTAATAGGACATGCTGGCAACCACATGGACAACTTAATAAAAAATGTTCCACATCAGCGACTTCATTAATAGGGGCAGATGAAAGTTGAGCCAATGGGTAACATTTTGAGAAATTACATCTTTGAAGGACTAAATTGATAGTCCAAATTAAATAAGGACCAAATTGATAAAGAGTGCATTTACGAGGGACTAAATTAGGGTTTTTTTCTTTCACATACCTAATATTGAACCTTCACATGCCTAGTTTTTCTCTCTCATAAGTCTTAGGCCACATTTATTAGAGAATTTTAGGGACCGATAACAGAATCAAAAAATTAATTTTTTTTATTTAAGGTTTGGTTTATGTATAATTGAATCTTTTACCATTACTTAGTTTAATGGACTCCACCCATTTACAACACTTCAATCACCAAAGGTTTCAGAAAATGCTACCTAACAAATGATAAAACTTTTATAAAATGATGATCGATCAAACTATGTAAATAGGCATAAAATGGTATGCAAGTAATATAAAATATTAACCATTGATTAGAAAAACTATTACCTAAATTTCTTGATTGATCCATGATAATAAAATATCTCACATGTTGATTGTGAATTGATCATGTTTTCAAAAGTCAGGATGATCACATGTATAGATTAGATCATAGAAGTCACTCCTACTTTCTTCCCCTAACTTCCACAGAAATTTTGGAAGATAGTATGCAATAGTTTAGGGCATTAGGAGTAGTAATCTTGTTACAATAAAATGAATAGGGTAGCAATCAGACACATCAGTGGAAAACACCCAATACATTATTTGAGCCTAAGTGCCACTACAAAAGCCCATCCTTTATCATCACTTATGGGCTACTATACTTTACCATTCTTTATAATTTATGAATTATTAGGTCAATAAAGAGAAAAGAATTCCAATAATCTCCCACTTAGACCACATAATTCAAAAATTGTGGCCACTTACACCTATAAGTCTAAATTAATATCATAAGTGTCCAATAATGCAAAACTTTATATCTGATAGGGATATTAACATCATACACATTGCACACGAACATCTTACTGACCAAAATTTAACATAAGATTTACATAATAGTAAATGTGATTATATGTATATCTATACACAATAGTTTTAGCATTTGCGCAAGATGCCAAATGAGAATCAATGTTCTTAACACAATAGTGATGTCGGATCAATGCTCTCAACACAATAGTGATTCAAGTTCTAAATGTCTCCAATAACATGTCATAAGCAGATAATGTGCACAAATAAAAATATATGGCAATATCATGGATATTTCATTATGAATATTTTATTGATACATATCTCAACATAAACAAATGTAATTACATTAAATACAATGCTCTCATTAACCTAGTATATCAAAAGACTTGGCCAAACCCATATTAATTACATGATCATGATACATTCAAACTACTAAGCTTTTAGTTAATGGATCCACAAGCATTCAATCCTTGGTAACATGCTCAATACAAGTAACATGCATGCGTATCTTCTCTCTCACAAACTGGTACTTAACATTAAAATATTTCATATGGGTAGAATATTTATTATTTAGAGAGAAGTTAATAGTAGTAGCATTGTTATAGTAAATGACTAAGGGCCTCAAGATGCTCTCAACAATATTAAAATCATAAGTGAAATTCTTTAACCATTCACGAGTAGCTTCATAACACACAACATATTGTGCTTCCATAGTGGAGGTTGTTATAAGTGACTATTTGACACTTTTCCATGACACAACTTCTCCTATCATCATAATAAAAACATATCTAAAGGTGGATTTGTGATCATCTGGACATCCGTCAAAATCTAAGTCTCAGTAGCCTTTAATCATATGATCTCTTGATCTCTTGTAGGTCAGTATGTAATCTTTTGTACCCTGCAGGTACCTCATTACTCTTTAATAACAGTCTAATGTCTCTGACTAGGATCACTTAGGTATCTCCCTAGTACATTAACAATAAAAGCTATATCAAAGATGTGTACACACTTAAGCGTACATTAGGCTACCTATTACAGATGCATACCAAGACATTCTTCATCTTTTCTTTTTCTTTATCACTTTGAGGATACTAGGATTTTGAAAAGATCTCACCCTTTTGAATAGGTGCAAAAACTTGAGAGCAAATTGTCATGTTAAACGTCTCAGTACTTTCTCAATGTATAACTGCTAAGACATATCAAGAACACCTCAAGATCTATCATGATGAATTTCATGCCCAAAGTAAAATTAGCTTTCCCAAGATCTTTCATCTCAAAACACATGGATAGAATTTGGTTTGTCTCAATCAATAGGTTCAAGTCATTACTTGAAAAGGAGGATGTTGTCAACATATAGTACCAAGATCATAAAACTACTCGTACTTATTATCATATAGATATATTGGTCTATATTATTCGCCTTGAACCTAAGAGAAGTCACTATCTCATCAAACTTGAAATACCACTGCCTTGATGTTGCTTGAAGCCATATATGACTTTTTCAATTTAGACACAAGGTATTCTTTATCCTTCTCTTGGAAACCATTTGGTTGTTTTGTGTATATTTTCTCTATTAGGTCACCATTTAGGAAGGCTATTTTACATCAATTTGATGTAGCTCCAAGTTAAAAAGGGTTACCATCACCATAAGAACTCGAAATAAGTCCTTATTTAATACTAATGAGAAAGTTTCTTTATAATCTATGCTTTTCTTTTGAATGTAGTTTTTTTGTTACAAATCTATCCATGTACCTCTCAATTTCACCTTAAGCATCCCATTTGGTCTTGAAGACCGGTTTGCACTCAACCAACTTATAACTAGTAGGTAATTTGACTAGAACTAACACTTGATTTTGTGCATTGATGTCAATTCATCCTTCATTACATTAACTTCCTTTATAGAATTAGGACCAAATATAGCTTGTGAAAACATATTGGGTCTAGAATTATCATTAACATCGAATTCATGTTCCTATATGTAAACTAGATAATCATTGGAGATTGCTGGTCTACAAACTCTATTAAACTTTCTCAAAGGAATTTCATTAACTATTCCCTATAGCTCTAGATCTTTTGTCATTGGTTGCACTAAATTAACTTGAGGGACAATGACTTATCAAATAATGGCACTAGTGGAATTACAACACTTTTTTCTAAAGTTCATTATGTATGGTACCTAACTCCTAATATTCAACTCATCCTTAAAATTAATGGCTCTATTAAATTCAACCACTCTAGTTAAATAGGTTGGATAGTAGAACTTGCTGCCTCTCGACCCATTGCAATAGCCAATGAAATACCCACAAATGGTCTTTGAATCAAATTTCTTTATAGAAGGAATATACAGTTTCACCTTGGCTTTACAACCCCAAATCTGGAAATGCCTCAAGCTAGGCTTTCTCTTATGAATCAACATAAAAAGTTTTAAGCGCCGATTTGCTTGGAACTTGATTCAAAATATATGTAGCAATCTTCAAAGCATCACTCCACAAGAATTTTGGTAATGATGAATGAGCCAACATGCCTTTCGCTATGTCCATAAGTGTCTAGTTTCTTCTTTTTGCAATATTATTCTATTCCAGTGTCTCGGGCATGGTATAATAAGGTTCAATCCTACAATCTTATAGGTACTTAGCAAAAGGACCTAGGTTTCTCCCAATTTCTTCATACCTACCATAATACTCAATACATTTGTCAGAGTTAACGCATTTAATTTTCTTTCCTAGTTTGAGCTAGGTTGTTGACTTGAGTAACTTAAAGGTGTCCTATAATCTAGATTTTTCATTGAGTAGCTTCATCCATCTAAACATGGAATAATAATTGATAAAGGTGATGAGGTATTTATAGCCACCCATAGCACTAGGCGTAATAGATCCACTGATGTTAGTGTACATTAGCTCTAGGGTATCATATTTTCTGTTTCTCTTCTCCTTTTTAGCCCTAGCAAGAAGTTTTCCCTTAATGTAACCTGTACACATGTCAAAGTCTGAGAAATTTAGATCATGTAGAACCTCCTCTTTTATGAGTCTCTACATCCTCTTTTAGGAAATATGTCCCAGATGTATGTGCCATAACATCAAGGATTTCTCATTAGTCCAGCTTCTTTTCTTTCTAGTCACTATATTTATCAAGTCAGCAAAACTAGGATCCAAATTGATCTTGTACTATCTATCACACAATGCACCAGTAGTAACCACACATGCATTGTAAAACAAATTAAATTTCCCATTGCCAAAATGACATAAATAACCATCATTATCCAAAGGTACTATAGAAATCAAGCTCCTCCTCATAGAAGGTAAATAAGTAATGTTTGTGAGTTTTAATACATGTCTAGTAGATAAATATAACAAAACAATGCCTATATGCTTCATTTGAACTCTTTCACCATTCCCAAGTTGAATAATCAGCTTTGCATTAATGCCTACAAGGAATTTATCACATGAATAGTGGCACCAGTATCCAACCACCAAGTGTTTGATGGCACATAAATAATATTTGATTAAAAAAAGACTAGAGCTAGAGGGGTACCTTTCTTCTTCTACTTAACCTATTTCTTATATTTGAAACAATCCGCCATCTTGTGCCTACATTTTTTATAGAACATGTAGTTTCCCTTGAATTTAGCTTTCTTATGCTTATGGGTTGCTCACTCTTTTCAGCCTTCCTTTTTGCATAAGTAGACTTCCCTTCATTATCCCTCTGATGTGCTTTCATTCCTTATTCTAAAGTTGAGCAATGGGAAACAAAGTTGACATTATGAACCTTTTTGTTTCTCATATTCTTTTATGTCTGAGTGACAATTGAAATCAATTCATTGACTATCCATTCACCCTTTAGGGTACTATAGGATGTTTAGAACATCAAATTGAGCTAGTAAAAATTCTAGTGCTCGCTAGATCAAGTTGTTGTCACCCAGTTTAACCTTTCACACTTTTTAACTTGTAGTAATGAATCAACTTCAAGATGTGCTCCTATACTCCACTTACACCATTATACACAATCTTCTTAAGAAGTGAGAGGTACTGGCCATTTTCAACCTTCTCAAACTTGACGTATTTCTTGGTAACAAACTCAAGAAAAGCCTTAGCATTTTTTAATTTAGGAATACTTTGTCTAATGGTCTTATCTTTGTGAATTTCATCACCATCAAGCACACTTTACATGAGTGTGTCCATTCTTCAAGCTTGGCTCTTTGCTCAGCAATAGAATTCCCATCAACAATGGGCTTTTCTTCCTTAAGTGCTAGATCAAAATTAGTGACCACTAGATAAAGCTTGAGAAACATAATCTGTCCCATTCAGCGTCATAATAGAAGTCAATTACGTAGGAATAGAAGTAGAGGAAAAAAATTATCAACATGTTAAAGAATTTAATCACTTTAATCATGCTTTTATTTCATTTTCTTCATAAACTTTAACTACACAATCATAAATGTATAGTTTTATACTATAAGACCCAACACCAATAGGGCATTTAAGTCCTTATAATATAATACAAGAATTAAATATTACACTTCTAAAACCTAACTCCGATAAGGGGTTGAAGACTTTGAGAATATAATATTTAATCTTATGTTCACATTATTGCTAATAAACTACATTAATAATATAATATATTGATGGGAATTAAATATTATTATTATAATACTCTCATTTGATTCAATTAAATTATTTCAATAATTTCATTAATAAAATTTCATGTAAATGGGCTCATGATTACACAAGATTTCATGGTATAATGTGAATTAATATTAAGCACAAAATATGGCAAAAATAATTTATTTACACTATACTATCAAAAAAATTCCATAAAAATTAGATACTATACCTCTTAGTATAGAAATCACATCCTAAAATTTTTGGGCTCAAAAATAATTTCAAATTAATGCCTAAATAAAATGGACAAAAAATAATTAAATTATATTTAATTCCAAAAAATTGTAGAAAAATGGCCAAAATTTTCACTTTGGAGAGTGGAGGTCGATGATGTAATCACCATCATGAGATGAGTCAAGCATAGCAACATGTAGCTCTCTTGTGCCTCCCAGTACATAGGCTTGCACCAAATGGTTCCCCAGTCTTCTTCTTCACCTGGAATAGCTTGCAATCAGGGTCTATTGCTCCATAGTCTGACTCAGTTCAAGTTTGGCCAAATTTCGGCTGCTTTTGGCCATTTTCTTTCCCCATTTCTTTTGGGGTTTTTCATCCTAAATTCATCTAAGATTAAACCAATCTTCAATTTGATTGAAATTTAATAACAATGGGCTTAAATTTCTAGTTCTTTTTTTTTTTATGTACTGAAACTCCTATTTTACCAAAATTTCATTCAAACTCATGATTTGTTCCAATTGCCATAAAATTGATTTATGGGTTTTCATCTACTAATTATTCTAAATCATATCCCTCAATCAAGTGCAATAAATTTGGATAAAAAACATTCAATTTTACACCAAGATCAAATTGAAATAACTAGGGCTTTATTGAACAATTTTTTTCTTAAATTGATGCAATTTCACTTTGAAGTTTGCCAAATTGGTTGATGGGTTTTATTATCCTAAGGAATTTTAAGCTTAAACCCTAAATCAATTTATGAAAAAGTCATAGAAAAAAATCATTTCAAATCTAAACCCTTGGCTAGAACCAAATTTTTTAGTAGCAGAATATCAAATAAAAAATGCATTTACAATTTAAATTTCACAAAATTGATTTGAGACTTTTGCTCATCTAAACATTCTAAAACAATTACATTAATCAATTTGAACAATTGCACAAAATTTTGGCCGAATTTTATGAAAGATCAATTCGTTACATAATGACCAAAATTTTGGAAAATTTATTCAAAATATGGAAATTTTCAAATTTGTTCTAATTTATATTATGCAGTAATCTCATAATAATACATATAATATTATCCAGATTATGCAAATTAACTCATATAATAATATTCGAACATAAAAAACATTAATATATCTATACATAGTTATAAAATAATTTAGGACTCATAGTATCATCATATTCGAGAATAATATGATTAGAAATAAATCATCATAATATGGACCAAATAATGAATTTTATTAATTTGTATACAAATTAGCCATGTTTTTATAGTTTATTAGGTTCTGATACCAATTGATAAATATAAAATTATGACTGATCAAACTATGTAAAAATGCACAAAATGGTATGTGAATAATATAAGATATCAAACATTGATCAAAAGAACAGTTACTTGGATTTCCTGATTAATCCATGATAATAAAATATCTCACTTGCTGATCTTGAATTGATCACATTCTTATGTGCAGATCACGTTCTCAGAATTCAAGATAATCACACATACAAGTTTTTCATAGAAGTCACTCCTCCTTTCTTACCCTATCTTTCATAGAAAATTTGAAAGACAGCTTGTAGATAGATGGGAAGTATGCAATAGTCTAAGGTGTTAGGAGTAGGGATCCTATTAAAATAAAATGAATCAGGTAATGATTAGACTCATCAGCAAAAAATACCTAATACCTTATTCAGGCCTAAATGCCATTATAAAACTCTAACTTTTATCATCACATATGGACTACTTTACTTTAACATTCTTTATAATTTCTAAATTATTAGGTCTATAAAAAGAAAATAACCCTAACACAAAAAATAAAAATAAAAACACTTCTTTTTTCTCTTTCCTTCTCTCACCTTACAAAGCTCCCACCATATCAACATACTACCACTTTCCAAGTGTTAACCACCGCTATCACTAGTGATCACCGCCTAATGCCATTTCTATCATTGACCATTACTTACCATCATTTATTATTTATCATTGTTGACTATCACCTACCACCACTTACAATTGTTGACCACTACCAGCTACAACATTTCGCCTTTGACTACTACCCACCTCGATTTGCAATCATTAATCACCATCCACCATTATCTACAATTGCTGACCATTGCCTATCACCACTTTTCACCATTAACTATTACTCGTCACCACATATAATCGTTGATCACTATCCACTATCACTATCACCATTGACTGTCATCCACTACCACCTACTGCATTCACCACTGCCTACCACCATTGATTGTTGTTGACCATTGCCCAATTAAATAATAAGAAAATGAATCATAAATAGTGTGATTTCATTGCTAATTGAATCAAACAAACTAAAATGTAATAGTTACCATTATTGCTACTCCTCCTTTTTTAATTCTATTCCCTTTTTCATTTTCCCATGTTAAACTAAACATTCTCTTAATATTCAAATTGCCACTTCAAAAACAATTATGCTATCCACACGGTAATTGTGCTCACATTGTAATCACATATGTGAGATGTGTGAAGTCAACACTTGCAAAAGTAATATGAATGTATCAATTGTGTAAGAAATTTTTTTCCTTGGGAAGGAAAGTGAGTTAAAACTTAATTATGATGTTTCTTGCTTAAACGTTGAATACGACAACATGTTATTGAAACAAATTATACATTCCAACTTGTAGGTGATTTGGTCAAGATGTTTTCCCTACACTACAACATTTTTGACTTATGGCAATGCTAAGATTTACAATGGCTAAAAATATCATTGCCTAATGTTTGAATAAGCAACAATTTTTTATGATGTTATTTTTGCTTTTGAATTTAAGCAATGATGTTTAGACAACGTTCAAAAACTATTGTCTAAAATTTGAATAAGCAATGATTTTTTATGATGTTGTTTATACTTTTGGATTTAAGTAACGTTTTTCTATGGTGTTATTTTTGCTTTTGAATTTAAACAACGCTTACTTGGCAACATTAGAAAAATTGTTGCCTAAAGTTAGAATAAACTAATAGTTTTTTATGGTGATATTTTTGCTTTTGGATTTAAGCAATACTTATTAAATCTAGAAAAATTGTTGCTTAATATATAATACATAATTTATAAATTCATATTAGTAATTTTTTAATCCTAAAAGTTTTAACTACCCTAATTATTATTTTTGCTTTTTTATTTTGATTTGGACTGCCTTCCTTCTTATATTTTAAATTTAAATTCCAAAATTTAGTTTTAATTTTTTTAAAAAAATTAATAAATCATTCACAATATTTTTTAATCTTATGATTAATATGCACAATCGTATAATTATATTCTAAATTATAAAATTATCTTTGAATTTTGTTTTTACTCTAAAGGATCCCCAAATCCCCTATTAAGTAGACAATCACACAACACTCAGCTAACTGAACACACAGTCACGCAGCAGCCGTGGCTTGGACGACTCCAAAATCCCCAAACGACTCCATCTCAACACAGCCAACTTTGATGCAATAGCAATTGCTCAGGTTCTGGTGTTCTATTCGAAATCTATTCTGTTCTTCCTTCAAATTAGGCTCTATAGGGCATAGTTGTATTCCGTCCCATTTGCTTGGCTAGTCCATTTATCAGGGCTCGTTTATCTTTTGGCTGTTTAGGTCTCCTCTTATTCTTCATATTGAGGAAAGTACGATTAGAGAAAGCATTTTGAGAGATTTGGAAGGTATCTTATAGAATTTACCCTCATACACGATCTCCGCTGGGGCACTACCTTTGTTGAAATCAGTGGTAGACGCAGGATTTATTATCACTGGGGGCTGGATCGATTCTCTAAAATGAAAAAATTTACAATTTGATCTCTAAAGTTTCCACCACCTTTTATTAGGATTCATTTTTAAAGAATTTTTTCAATTTACTCTCTGTCGAATTTTTAATTTGATTCTTCTGTCAATTTATTTTAATATTATAATATATATTTAAAAAAAATTAAGTGAGGGCTTAAGCCCCACTGGACCTCACATGGGTCTGCCACTAGTATTAGGTAAATATTTTTTTCTTGTGGATATTATTTTATGATCTCATTTATTATATGGATAATTGATTAATATATATTTTGAAAACATATATAATTATACACATAGTTATA
>JANHAO010010048.1:0-17954 GCA_026873985.1 Saraca asoca
TTTCAAAAGGTGTATGTAAATTCCCTAACAGGAAAAGGGCAAGATCCAATTTAACTTTTGCATTTTAACTTTTTAACCACTCTTAATTGGGACCTAACACTAGTTTTAGTCTAGAATGATCTGTGGTTAGACTTGGTAAGCTAGGGCTCCAATAGTTCCAATTGGGAACAAAATGGCCCAATACAATCTAATAATGGCCAATGTAGCTGGTTTCACTTTAGAGTAGTCTGTGGATTAACCTGATTGCCTGTGGTCTATCAGTCTTATCTCAAATCGAGTGGGCAAAATGTGGATTAACCCTAACCCACTTGTCTTGGTTGAGGTTTGCTAATTCCATCCAGGCTCAGGCTACCACAATTTGGTTCAATATTGGCCTACAGTGTTGGTTTTCTAAACAAAGAGAATCAATTGTAGAAAGGAAACTTTAAGTAGAAAAGCTTCAATCCAAGGGACTTTTACATTCAATTCAGTGATTGATCATGGACACAAAAGTTTCATTCCTTATTTAATCGCTTAGCTAAAAATTAAATTAGGCCCATCATCTAAAGTAATTCTTGCTAATTTTCCTTTGAATTCACTAACCGAGCCTAACACCCTGGATTAAATCTTATTATTAAATTGATCAAAGCCCAATACCCTAACCAACTCAACAATAACACTAGGAACTAGAAAAGATCAAGACTGATTCACAAACTCACCCCAGCAACAAATTCATTAATCATCCTACGTTTCTCAAGATTAATTGATTGGCACTAACACACAATCAAAAACCTATTAATACTCAAGCCAAATAATCATAAACAACTTTGATTATAGAAATTTAGCTAGAACTTAATCACAATATACAATCAATTAACTAGCCACATTAACTAATCATCTAAAGCAATTAATTCTATTAAATTAGAGAAACAACTAAATCAAATTGGAAATAAATCAACAATAGGAAATAGGTCCCGCAATCAATAAGAGAATTGAAGCATAATTTCCCTTAGATAGAATAAAAAGATTAGCTGCACATTAGAAAAGAAATGATGTTCTTGCCTTTGGAGAGCTTATCCTTCCTGCAATAGCAGAGAAAAAGAAAAGAACATACAAGAATGAATCAATTAGGTCATAGCTAGGTTTTTGCTATGACTTCACTCCTCTCTCTACTTGGGCTGCTAATTTGGGCTAGAAAGAGTTACAATTAGACATAGGTCTTTGCATATAAGTTGCAACTCCATCACTTAGTACTCCATTGGCCTTAAATTTGTACAAAAATTTGACTCCTAGCTTAACTTATGAGCTAAAAACTGAAATAGTCTTGTAGAGTAGTCTAAGCTTTAGCAAAATACATCACTTGGATTTACAGCCTTGACACTTAATCAACACGATGTACTTTGACTTCAAACCTTGCATGATAGTTGTGGAGGTAAATCTTAGCTATCCAATGAACTTAGGTTTGCATTGAATTAAGGTCTGGAGCTCCAATTATGGTAAAAATCCTAGGACTAGTTTTGGATCAGTTGGTTAGCACTTTTCTGACTTTTGGGCTACATTTAGCCCTCTAAATGATTGAAATGGGCTTGGGACTCTACATGAAATTTGCAAAGAACCCTCTTAGCTTTCTAAAGACATAAGAAACACCCAAAACTGAACTCTAGATACACCCAAAAAACCTAAAATAGTGCCAAATTATTAAATTGATTCAATTAAGCTCCAAAACTGACTAAATCAAGAAACCAATCACAAGTTTCCAATTCAGCACATAAACATGACAATAGGCTAAGTATAGACATGATATAAAATTTGCATAAATTTTGTCAATCAAGTTCCCCCACACTTAGCTCTTGCACATCGTCGGGTAAGATGCCAAAACTAAACCAAACTGGACTCAAAACAAAAACTCTAACACCAACTCCTTAATAATACTGAGGATGGAAAATGAAAAGCATGGAAACAACCAAATTTTAGGAGACATAGCACATTTTGAAGCAATATTCTTAACAACTCAAATCCCAAAATCAACTAGTAAAGCAATTTCATTCAAAGGGAAGTAGACAAAATTGGTAGAACCTTATAAGATAAGCTCTCATACTCTCTGGTGTTTAACATAAGCAAGTGTTCCACTCATTTCATTTAATGAAAATGCACTATCATAAGCTTACTTAGTATATAATCTCCACTACTCAAATCACATGCATAGGACAAATCAAAAGGGCTACTTAAGGGTTGTAAAGCGACCAAGGGAAAAGGGTGTAAAACCAAAAAGACAAATATAGCATTATTGCATAGAGTTAAACAAGAAAAAGGAACAATTGAAATAAAAAACTACATCATAAATTTTCACATTTATCACTTCTCTCTTTCTCTTTCCTTTTCTTTACTTTTTTTCCACATTCTTTTATTTTAAGCTTTTTCTTTTTGAAAATGTCCATTTTCCTTCAAATTCAATTTTTTCTTTCTTATTTTCTTTCTCTTTAATTGCATTGATCTCTTTTTCTCTTTTTTTTTTCTCCTTTTCATTTATTTCTTCTTTTCTTTTTTTTTTATTGACCATTGAAATGAATAACATTTGTGTTTTCACCAAACAATTATTACACCATCGAACTTGTTCAATAACCCATCCTATTAATGAATTAAATGCTTAACTAATCCCTAAGGTTAAGAAAGGTTAAAGACTCTGAAGGCTTGGCTTTCTAATGACTTACATAGCAAGAAAAAAGTTAATTAGGCTCAAAGTGGCTCAACAATGGTACACTGCAAGGTTGGCTAAAAGTGAAAAAGTGGCTCAATCAAAGAATGCCTTAATCATATTCATGAATGCATGTGCCAATGTAATGTCAAAAAGATTCAAAGCAAGTTTTAGAGTAACAATTTCATGAAAGAAAATCACACTCAAGAAAGAAGAAGAGCCTAATAAAAATGATTAGTAATGGCTTAAAATGTCATAGGTTATATGTCTACCAAAATCAATCTTCAAACATTTCAAACTCCATCATTAAACTAACCAAATTCAAGTATTAAGAGGTAAGATAATTTATTCAATCATGCTATGCAACCATCAAAATCAATTACAACCTACTTAAAGCCTAAACATACTCATCATCATTGGAAAACACCTAATTGAACAAAATAAACACAATTTTTTTTCCTTTTAAACACGCACAAAACAAAAATTAAAACAAAACATTCCTTAAGTGTCTCCCATACTTAAATTTTACATTGTCCTCAATATAAGCACAAATTTAGCAACAAATAATGGACAATTAAAATAAGAGAGATATGGAAAAAGTGTAAACACTTGGGTTGCCTCTCAAGAAGTGCCTTTATTTAACATTATTGGCTTGATCGTTCATTTTGTTATCTCTCAACTAGGATCATCTAAATAAATTGGCTCTCCTTGCTTAATTTCCTCTCCTACAGGCACTTGGAAACATTCAAAGACTGGCTTGAGGTTCTACTTGTTGACCTTAAACATCTTGTCTACTACTAAACTCTTCATCTCAACTGCATTGTAAGGAAACACATTAGTAACAACAAAGGGTCCAATACAACAAGAACACAACTTACCAGGCCTCAATTGAAGTCTTGAATTATAAAGTAAAACTTTTTGCCCAATCAGGAATTGCTTCCTAGCAATCATCTTGTCATGAAATGCCTTGGCCTTTTCCTTGTACATGTATAAATTCTCATAGGCTTTAAGCCGAATCTCCTCTAATTCTTGTAACTGTAGCTTCTTTTGCTCTCCTTCTTCATCCATGCCTATGTTACAACTCTTCATTGCCCAAAAAGCCTTATGTTGAAGCTCTATTGGAATCCCAAAAACAAGTTTGTAAGGACACATTCTAATAGGTGTTTTGTATGCCGTCCTATAAGCCCATAATGCATCATCAGGTCTAAGGCTCCGGTCTTTCCTACTTGGCTTCACTATTTCATCTAAGATGGACTTAATTTTTGTATTGGATATTTTAGCTTGTCCATTTTTTTAGGGTGATAAGGTGTAGAAGTCTAGTGAAAAACTCCATATTTCCCCAATACAGCCTCAACTATTATATTGCAAAAGAGGGAGCCTTGATCACTCACCAAAGCTATTGGAATTCCAAACTTGCTAAAAATTTAAGTCTTGATAAAACCAACAACAACCCTAGAATCATTAATCCTAGTGGCTTTTGCTTCCACCCACTTTGAAACATAATCAATACCAAGCAAAATACAAAGTAAACCACAAGATGAAAGGAGTAGTCCCATGAAATCAATATCCCACACATCAAAATTCTCACACAAAGGAATAGGGAGTCAAATTACCCATTCTTTGACATTGCTCGCAAATTATGCAAAACACATAGGAACCATGAAATAAAGTAGGTGAATAGAAGCCACAGTTGTTCACTTTTCTAGCTATTCTTTTGGCTCTAAAATGTCCACCATAGGTATAAGCATGAAAAAAAAGAAAAGATATACTAAAATTCAGAATTAGACTCACATCTCCTAGTAATCTTATTAGACAAATACCTCCACTTGTAAGAATTATCCCACATGTAATACTTAGCATCACTTTTCAGCTTATCTTTCTTGGTTCTACTTAAATCATCAAGTAAAGTCCAAACAACAAAGTAACATTACCTTGTAGCTTGAGAAGGTGCTCATCAAGGATAGAGTCTTGCATTGACAATGGATCCTCTTCTTTTTTCAACCTACTCAAATGATCTACCACTATATTCTCATCTCCTTTCTTGTCCTTAATCCATATAATGAGTCTTGTCTTTGCATCTTTCTTGGAGAGTAAGTATTTCAATGCTACATGGTTAGAAAACATAACAATCTTAGACCCAAGTAGATAAGAATGAAATTTATCTAAAGTAAACATAACAACCAAAAGTTCTTTTTCTATTGTGTAGTAATTACATTGGATTGGATCAAGAGTCCTGGATGCATAAGGATCATATGAGTTTGCTTCCAATGAACTGCCCCAAAATCACTCCCAAAGCATAACTTGCATCACACATTATCTCAAATGGCATCTCCAAATTGGGAGGCTGAATTGATGTGAACTTCCATGGAGATGCCCATAGATTTATCTCCAATTTAGCAATTCAACACTAAAAATTGAAAAGAAAAAAAAGGATTTTCACACCACACATTAGAAAGGTAGGAAGTGAGTGATAAGTGATAGGAATTAGTGCCACAAAGAGTAGACTCTTTGAGAAGTCTTCAAGTTCTAGTAGGAACCCTAGAAAAGTACTTTGCTCTAAGAAGAACATGCTTCAATTCTCAATTTGTCAAATCTAAATGGCGAGAGAAACATGCCTCCCTTCATAGCAATTAGGCTTAATTATGGGCTGGGTTAAAGTCCTACACCAACCTCACAAAAATACTAAACAGGTTAGCCAAAATAAAAAGCCTAAGTTATTACAAAAGTCCAAAGACAAAGCCATTCCTATGTCACTTTAGCCTCAATGTTGACCTTCAGAACTACATAGTTTCACCAAGTTTAAAGCTTAAAAACATTGGGCTAAACCTTAAGGACTCATGGGCTTTGGTTTGACCTCATTTGATCCCTTCAAACTTTAGTTATGACCCAATCATTGTGTCAAGGTCAATTTGGAAGGAATACACTAGGCAAATTCATGATAAATTTTGAGACTCCAAATGGTAGAGATGGGCTCTAGCTTAACATGAAAGTTGTAGAGTTTTCTCCTAGGTTTCCAACCATATAAAGATTGACCTAATCCAACATCTAGAGCTCAAGTAATAGCCTAAAAAGTAAAATGGTATCAAAATCCACCAGTAAGTAATTAAATGAATTAAGTTCCAAATCATGTCCAAATCACAAAACGAGGCCAATTCACTAAATTAAACTTGATTAACATTTTAAAAGGCAGAGTATAAGAGGAAATAAAATATGGAAATATTTCATGCTCATTAATCTCTTGAGTAGTCCCTTGAATTTCCATCATAAACAATAGGAGTTGAAGTCAATATGGCCTTTAACTTGTCAAAAGCCTCCTTGCATGCTTGATTGAATTGAAATGGGATCTCCTTTTGCAATAGTTTGGACAAGGCCAATACTATTTTAGAGAAGTCTTTGATGAACCTATAATAAAAACTTGTATGGCTAAGAAAGGAACACACTTCCCACACACTTGTGTTGTAGGGTAAGCTTAAGATCAAATCAACTTTAGCCTTAACAACCTTAAAGCCTTTATTTGACACTAGATGCCCTACAATTATCCCTTTCTCAACCATAATCTGACATTTCTCTAGGCAATGCCTAAGCACAGGGGTCAAGTTCTCTAAGCATGCATCAAATGAATCACCATAAATAATAAAATCATCCATGAAGACCTCTATGCAATGCTCAAGAAAATATGAGATAATGCTTACCATGCACCTTTGAAAAGTGGAAGGTGCATTGGAAACTCCAAAGGGCATTCTCCTATAAGTGAATATGGTAAAAGGGCAAGTGAAAGTTATCTTTTCTTAGTCCTTTGGTGTAATGACAATCTAGAAGTAGCTTGTGTAACCATCAAGGAAGCAGTAGTGGGATTTGCCAGCCAAGTGCCCAAGCACTTAATCAATGAAGAGCATAGGGTAATGATCTTTTTTGGTTAATGCATTGAGCTTGTGATAGTCTATGCACATCCATAATCTATTTTGAATTCTAGTTGGAACAAGCTCATTATCCTAATTTTTCACCACAGTGATCCTAGTTTTCTTTGGTACCACTTGAACTGGGTTGACCCACTTGCTATCTAATATTGGATAAATGATTCCTACTTCCAACATCTTTAGGATCCTATTCTTGACTACATCCATCACAAGAGGATTTAATCTTTTTTAGGGCACTCTGGTTGGTTTATAGCCATTTTCAAGCAAAATTATGTGCATGCACGTGGAAGGACTTGACAGTTGTCAAGACCAACAAAGATAAAGTGAACTACCCAAGTTTATAACACTGGTGAGTCAATGTCAAATGACAGAGACCAATGATTAATTTTCATGTATTCAAAGTTGAAAATGGGGGGTTTGGTGATCATCTAACTAGAAATAGTAATTAAACAAATATTAATAGCATAAGCAAAATAGAAGCAAGGAAAAGGGAATTTTGATATAGAAAACTTTCAATCCAATGGAATTTTGCATTCAATATTTTGATTGATCATTGGCACTAACGTTTCATTAGCTATGTGACTACTTAGCCAAGAATCTAATTAAGCCTAGCACCTGATCAATTATTGCTAATTTCTTTCTAAATTGGCTAACCAAGCCTAACACCATATTAACCTTTATTACTGAATCGATCGAAGTCCAACACCTCAACCAATTCACCAATAGGAATAAGATCTAAAAATACCAAGACTAATTAATTAACTTACCTTAGTAGTAAATTAATCAATTATCCCCAAATCTCCAAGATAATTGATTTACCCTAATAGCAAATCAAAATTCCTATTGCTGCCCAAACGAAACAATCATAAACAACAACATTGCCTAGAGAACTTGATATGATCTCCAGTGAAGATGCCCATGGACCTTTCTCCAATTCAGCAAAATTTAGCAACAAATTGAAAAAGGAAAAGAAGGATATTCACACTATACTGTAGAATAGGAAAAAGGAGAGCACTCTCTCAAAAAAGAAATACTTCAATTCCATAAATTAATCAAATTTGAATGATGGGGCAAACATGTCTTTATTAATAGCAATTACTCACTAAAGATTGGTTGAATTAATGTCCCAAACAAGTCCACCAAAATACCACATAAAAAAGGCCAAAAACCAATAAGGCTAAACCCTTAGAAAGGTTCAAACATAGGCCAATAAAATAGCCTAATCAGCCCTCTACAAAGTGACGCTAATGAGCATGAAAATAGTTTCAAAAATAATGTAATAAAAGGTCCAAAACATCCCATAAACGGTATAATAAAATAGCCCATATCATGCCCAAATAAGCCATAAATAACCAGCCTCATTTTAGCTCATCCAAGTGGCCATAAATGGCACCCAAATTGGCATAAGACAACCCCCAAAAGTAACCCCACCAATCAGCCATGTTCTGGCCTTGTGGATGCTTAGGTGGCTATTTTTGATGACATGGCTTCAATGCAAATAACTCTTGAATTTCCAAAGCCATGCTCCTCATGTGAGTTTCAAAATGTGTGACAAAGCCCTTGAATAGCTTTCCTCATCTTCCTAGCCTTAGCTCTAGTCACAGGTCCCATTGGCAAGTGCAAAGCCTCTTGGTGATCCTTAGTTTGTGTTAGCCTAGGTTACCCTAGCTACATATTTCTTAGTTTTGATGATGAAAAACAATTTTAAACAAATCATATACATTATTATTTGACATTATATTTCACTATTTATTTTATTTGTTTTCCAAGTTTCAAAGTATATATGTGATTCAAAAGATCAACACTAGAATTAAGAATTATTTTTACTTTTAGATCTTTTGTAAATGAATTCAAAAGAAGTTTGATTCAAACAATTATTTTCAAATTGAGGTAGAAAAAAAAACCACTTGAAGAAAATAAAATTTTATAGAAACTATTCTATACATTATGAATCAATTCATCAATCAATTCATGAAGAATAGTTTTTCAAAATATTTAAAATCAAAATTTAGGATTTTACTCTAAATCGATTCACAAACTAAAAGTTAGTTTTTCTATTACAGACTATTACAATAGTTATAAAAGTCTTAACTACCATCAATTTTCAAAAATTTCACATGATTTTCTTTCTCCTTCAAGTGCAAAAACCTTAGAGAAAAAAGCCTAATTAGATCTCTCTACCTCACAAGATTTCTAGATCAAATTAACTGATTTTGAATTAAATATCTGTTGAAATTGATCTTAGCTATTTGAGAATTGTTTCTCAAATCTTCTTCTGGTATTGTATCTTTTACTTTACCTTTAATTCATCTTTTCTTATATTTTTTTTAAGGTTTCTAGGTTGATAGAAATATTGTATAGGTTAGCAAGAGCCTACTATAGTTTCTTGTGTTTGTTTTTAGGTTTAGAAGAGCTTCATTTAAATTCTTCTAGGTTAACAAGATTCTTGCAATTCTTGTGTTTTTTTAATTGGCATTTCCAGAGCCTATTTTTAATCTTGCTAATTTTGTTAATAAAGTGGTTTTCTGGTTGAGGAATAATCCAGTGGAGTAAACTTGAATTGTGGTTTCAATTCAAGTTGAACCTTTTTAAAAACTATGTTCATTAAATCTTTATTTTCTTGCTTCTAATTTACAATCTTGCTGCATAATTGTTAAAGTCTATAATCTACATATTCACTGATAAATATTTTATAACTTTTCTTAACACAAAGAAATTATTTACAAAATCAAAGAGTTTATAATAATAATTAAAGGAGTATAAAAATTTCCCTAAAGGAATAAGCGCAAGATCTAATTTTCATAATTTAATTTTCAATCCAAGACCTATCAGTTGGTATCAGAGATTTGGCTCTTGATACTCCTTTTTTTTTTACAAGAATATGGATCCTAGTCTGACTATGTTTTTAGGCTATATCTCTCCAAATAGTTCACCTCCTTTTGATTCTAAAAATTTTGCTTTTTGGAAATACAAAATCAAATTTTTTATTGAAGCTTTAGATGAGAACATGCTAGAAATTTTAGAAATAGGCTATGAATATCCTAAGATATTTGTTGATGGAATTTTAGAGCCAAAATCTAAATTGTTATAGACTGATGAAGAAGAAAGAAAACATCTTCTTGCCTCCAAGTTAAAATGGATTATTATTAGTACACTGTCTACTAATGGGTTTCCAAGAATTTCAGAGTGCAAAATAGCAAAAGAAATTTTAGATACCCTGGACACTACTTACATGTGCAGATTTGAAGTTAATTGCAAAAGGGAAGAACAACATTGTCTTATGGCAAAGCATAATGAAAGTGCATAGGTTTTGCAGTATCCTTCATTCTTCTATGGTTCCTATGTGAGTGATTCAATCAATCAGACAAATGATATAAATGATGATGATTCTGATGACTTATATGAAGCAATTTATGAAGCATTAACCAAAGCCAATAAAAAGATAAAGAAATTAAAGAGTCAGAATGAGAATCTAGTAAAAAAGATTGAGAAAATTGAAAAAGAAAATGCTGACTTGAATGTTTTAGTTGAAAGATTAGTTAGTGAAACCAAAACATGTGAGCACTATGAATCCTATAAGATAGAGATAGAGATATTAAATAAGACTCTACAAGGTTTTGTTGAAAGCAATGAAAAATTAAATAGCATGCTTGGAAGTCAAAAAAAATTTCAAAATAAAGCTGGCTTAGGATTTAGACAATAGTAGTATAAAAGATCTAAGGGATGGAAGCCTGCCTATATCACTTGTTTTTATTGCAATCACAAAGGGCATCATATTAGAGACTATCTATTTTGGAATGGGACATATAGGCTAAAGCCAAATGAAAGACAGGTGTGGTTACCAAAATCAACTGTTAGTAAGAAAATTTCTATTATGTCTACTAATAATAATGGACCCAAAATTCAGTGGGTACCACAAATGTTAGTATAAACTTCATGTTACAGAGATATGAGACATAAAGCACAAATTTATGGTTTCTGGACAGTGGATATTCAAGACATATGACCAGAAACAAGGATAAGTTCATTTGTCTCACACCTATAAATGGAGGTAAGGTGACCTTTGAGCTGTGGGTTCACTGAGGCGTGGAGGCAGTCAAAATAAACTCACTAAACCGATATAGCTATGTGCCCACTGAGACGTGGAAACACTCAAAATATACTCGCATTACCAGTTAAGCTGCGAGCTCATTGAAACATGGAGGTGCTCAAAATAAACTCACTTAACCAACGTAGCTGCGTGCCCACTGAGGCGTGGAGACACTCAAAATAAACTCATTTAACTAGCATAGCTATGTGCTCACCGAGGCATAGAGATGCTCAAAATATACTCCTGTTGCTAGCGTAGCTAGGTGCTCGCTGAGGTGCAGAGGCACTCTTAAACACTCAACACTAGTGAAGCTTTACGCTTACTAAGAGTAAAGAATTTACAACTTAATTATTTGGCTAAGGCAATGAGATCTCCTTAGTCACAAGATTGGCTAACCCTTTACAGCTCGCATGCAACCAAATACTTGCAGCTTTCATGTGACTTATCTACTTATTTGGCCACAGGATCGGCCCGAGCAAGAGATCACTCACTTTGCTATTTGGGCACAGGATCGCCCACTCGTAGCTCGCATATGACCAAATATTCATAGCTTTCATGTGACTTATCTATTTATTTGGCCACAGGATCGGCCCAAGCATAGTTCACAGCTCGTATGCAACCAAATGTTCGTAACTTGCATGTGATTCTCTAATCATGCACAGTACGAATTGTTTGTACAATGCTTATCCACGGAATAATTCATTCATATTCAGTACTTTCAAGAAGAAATAAGAATGGCATGCAAGGATCAAAAAAGAAGATCTTATTTATTAAAAAACCTCAATAAGGCAAAATTACATCAAAAAGCTTTGAATACAAATTAGGGAAAGTCAAAACACAAGTGGAAGGCTATAACTAATTTTCTTCTGGAAAGAAGGACTACCACAAAAATGAAAAGCTCCCATCCACCAGAGGGCTGGCCACAGGGGGACACACCCTAGCTGATTAGAGTTCGCAAACTTGCTTAAGTCCTCAAATTTTTTCTTCCAATGCTTTCCCCAATAGCAAACTCTCCCCCAACCTGGCTCACACTAATGAAGAAGGGAAGAGCAGAACTACTCCTTATTCATCGATCTTCAGCTCCTATTCTGATTCATAAAGAGAGTAACTCACAAAGCTTTAGGAGCTTAGCCGATTGAGCAAAAACCTCAAAGCAAAGCTGAGAGGATGTAATTTGAGATCCTTCCATGTTACCAGAGAATCCTTATCTTCAGAACTCCTTATGCAACAGGCTATACATACCCCAAGGGAAAGATAGAATGCCAGAAATAAGGGAGGCCTATTTGGGACACCCATGGTTAGCTCAATGAAAATGCAAGAGTGATTTTTTCTACCTTAAATAGAGCTAGATTCGATTCTACCGAAGAGTCTAGATGAATCTCCCTAACTAATTTCATTTATTGTCACGGGAAGAGATGAGGCTGACTCGCCAGTGATTAAGGGGCATGTACTATGGGAAGTATGACCTAGAATAGCTGACAAGACAAATTTAGTAAAGACTTTGACTCAACAAAATTTTGTGAAGTGAATGACCTCTGAGAAGTTTCAACTCCTAACTCGCAAAGCGAACTAAAAGTTGGGGGCTTATGTTACATGAGAAATCTAGATTATTTTTTGTGGCCCAGCAAAGATCCAACTTGTAGGATACTCAGAGCATTATGTTTCTAGCCCATGCCACAAAAGTTACCTCCTCAGCTCAAGCTCATCCTGATAGAGCGAGACCGGTCTCATTATCCCAAAAGATATCCTCAGATTAAAGGATCTAGCTAGCGAGGTGTGATCAACAACTCCAGAGCTCACTAAATAGTAGATTAGCACATGTGTTGCCCAGCAGACACACAGGCTCCACTTATAGGAGGTAATCTATGGTAGCTGATTTATAGAATTTAGTCTATCTATCCTGTCTTGTATATTAAATGCCTGATGTAACAGATTTGTTGCATGTAAAATTACAATTGTAACCTCTTCTTTCCTATAAATACAGGAAGGAGATGAATGTTAAACAGGGATGGATGCTTGTATGCTGAAACTCTGTAAAAATATTCTCACATCAATACATTACAGTGGATGTAAGGTCTGGTTCTATCAAGATTTGGCTGAACCATGTAAAAAACCTTGTGTTTTCTACTACTCTTCCCTAATTTTTCTTGCCTCATCTGTTCATTTTTTCTGTCTGGGAACCAATTAATAGTGTGAGATCCCGGAAGAATCCTTCATTGGCTAAAGTTCAGATTAAACCAAAATCCACAGTGAACACAAAGTATATATGTGATTCATAAGATCAACACTAGAATTAGGAATTATTTTTGTTTTTAGATCTTTTGTAAATGAATTCAAAAAAAAGTTTGATTCAAATAGTTGTTTTCAAAATGAGGTAGAAACAAAACCACTTGAAGAAAACAAAATTTTATAAAAATTATTCTACACATTATGAATCAATTCATCAATCGATTCATGAAGAATAGTTTTTCAAAATTTTTAAAACCAAAAGTTGGGATTTTACTCTCAATCAATTCAAGAATCAATTGACAAACTAAAAGTTAGTTTTTCTATTATAGATTGTTATAGCAGTAATAAAAGTCCAAACTACCTTCAATTTTCATAACTTTTACATGATTTTCTTTCTCCTTCAAGCACAAAAATCTTAGAGAACAAAGCTTAATTAGATCTCTCTGCCTCACAAGATTTCTAGATCAAATTAAGTGATTTTGAATGAAACATCTACTAAAATTCATCTTAGCTATTTGAGAATTGTTTCTCAAATCTTCTTTTGGTATTGTATCTTTTACTTTACCTTCAATTAATCTTTTCTTATATTTTCTTTTAAGGTTTCTAGGTTGATAGAAATCTTGTATAGGTTAGCAACAATCTATTATAATTTCTTGTGTTTGTTTTTAGGTTTAGAAGAGCCTGATTTAAATTCTTCTAGGTTAGCAAGATTCTTGTAATTCTTGTGTTTTTTGAACTAGAATTTCAAGAGCCAGTTTTTAATCCTCATAGTTTTGTTAATAAAGTGGTCTTCTAGTTGAGGAATGATCCAGTGAAGTAGACTTGAATTATGGTTTCAATTCAAGTTTAACCACTTTAAAATTGTTTCTATTGAATATTTATTTTCTTGCTTCTGAATTTACAATTTTGCTACATAATTGTTAAAATCTATAATATGCATATTCACTAATAAATCTTCTATAACTCTTCTTAGTACAAAAGCAATTCCTTACAAAATCAAAGAGTTTTTAATAATAATCAAAGGAGTATACAAATTCCCCTAAAGGAATAAGGGCAAGATCCAATTTCTACAGTTTAATTTTCAATCTGAGACCTTTTAGATTGGCCTCCTTTGTTCTCATCACTCCCTCCCTCTTCAAAAGGATTTGACCTCAAATAAAAACCTATATAAAAAAAAGAAAGGTCAAAAACATTAAAAGTAGCACTAATATTGGAATCACCAGAAAGATCTAATTTAAATGCATTGCCATTGACCTTTGCCAACACTTGTAATGGACCATTACCTCTTAGGTGGAGCTTGGTTTTCCTTTGAGCCAGAAACCTTTCTTTCCTCACATGCAACTATACCTAATCACTTGGCTCATAAAATACCTTCTTGCTTCCTTTGTTGGCTTATTGTGTATATTATTACAATCTTTTCTCAATGTTTTTCCACACTTTCTTATGGAGTTGCTTCACTTGTTTGGCCTTCCTCTTTCCATCAAGGCTAGCACACTCCTCAATCAATAATGGCAACAAATTGAAAGGGGTTAGTGGATTAAAACCATGTGCAATTTAAAAGGGAGAAAATTGAGTACCAAATGTACACTTTTATTTTATGCAAATTCCACATGAGCCAAACACTATTCCTAATTCTTTAAGTTCTTTTGGATGATAGATCTCAATAATATGATAAAATTCTATTCACTACTTCAATTTGTCTATCGGTTTGAGGATGACAAGTGGTAGAAAACAACAATTTAGTTCCCAATTTCCCCTAAAGAACCTTCCAAAAATAGCTCAAGAACTTAACATGTCTGTCCGATACAATGCTCCTAGGCACTCTATGCAATCTCACAACCTTTCTAAAGAAAAAATCAGCAACATGCGTAGCATCATCAATTTTATTACATGGAATCAAATGAGCCATTTTAGAGAGTCTATGAGCCATAATAAAAATGGAGTCCTTCCCCTTGTTGGACTTAGGAAACCGAGCACAAAATCCATGGAAATATCCATCCAAGGTTCACTAGAAATGGGGAGTGGGGTGTAAAGACCTTGAAGCATGATTCTAGATTTAGTTTCTTTACAAGTTATTTCCACAAAGCTTTTCTACATCATGCTCATGCCTAGCCAAAAGAGGTGTTCTTGCAAAATAGCCAATGTTTCAGTAATGCAAAAATGTCCAATTAACCTTCCATGAGCTTCTCTAAAAAACAAATCCCTTAATGAACTCATGGGCACACACAATTTATTTTCTTTAAAGAGAAAGCCATCTAACCAAGAGTACTTACCAAAAGCTACCTTCTTAGAAGCATTGAACACACTAGCAAAATCATGGTCATCCACATAAAGTTCTTTAATGTGTTAAAAACCTAACAAATAAGCATGCATAGTTGAGATAAGGGTATACCTATAAGTGAGGGCATCGACTCCAACATTCTCTTTTCCTTGCTTGTATTGGATGTGTTAGTCCCAAAAGTGGATTAAGAATTGAGACCTTGCTCTTATTCCTTTAAGGGAATTTTATACTCTTTATTGATCTAAAGGAATTTAACCATTGAGTCAATTGTATTGAAATTGTTAACTTTGATTTTCAAGAAAATGCACAATAGAAGACTTTCTTGTATCAGATTATGTTGTTAACAATTATATTGTTTATTGATTAAATCAGCAAAAAAATCAGATTGTAAAATTTATGCAAAAATAGAAATTATGCAACAATATAAAAATAGTAATGAAAAGATTAAGACACAAAATTTTTAAAGTGGTTCAACTTGAATTGAAACCGTAATTCAAGTCTACTCTATTGGATCAATCCTCAACCAGATAATCTATTCTATTACTAACATGGGATTTAATCCGGGCTACTACACACCAGTTTTACAATAAGAATTTTTATAGGACTCTTGTAGACCTATGATACAAAAATTCTATATCTAACCTAACTATGATCAACCTCACAACTAAGAAGATTTAACAAGAATTTAATGCACCTCTTACAAATTGTAATCAACCTCACAATTCTAGAAGGATGCAAAAGGAAGATCAACCTCTTCTTTTGTATCCAGATTCCTAACCCTAGAATTCTAAGAAAATAACCAAGATAGAGTTAAGAAATATAATATCGTAAATTTGAGATGTGAATCTCAATTATCTAAGCAAAAATCTTCTTCAAATTACTCAAGAATTGATTGAATCATTGAAATCAAGTAAGGTAATGAATATCAGGTATAAGCTCTCTTAGTTTCTCTATTTTTGTCATAGTGTGTTATTAAAATTAAATGAGGTTTGGTCTATTTATAGTTGAGCTAAAAATAACTAATTTTCAGCCCTTGAATCAATTCATAGTAGTCAAAACAAATTCATAACTAACTTATCAATTTATGAATCGATTTAGATCATGTAAAAGTTCATTACCAAATTGATTGATGAATTGATTCATAGAGTTTTGAAAATAGATGTTGAATCAATTATGGAATTGATTTAGAAAAGTTCCAAACCTTTGGTAAGAAAAGTTTTCTTCATGAATTGAGTGGTGTATCAATTCATGTTCATTGCACAAGTTTTTCAACATGAATTAATTTGTGAATCGATTCACACAGTGAAAAAATAGTTTTTATAAAAAATTAACTTGTGAAGGAACATGTAAAAAGTTTTTTTGAAAACTTTTCATCTAAAACTCATTTTAAATGATTTATTCTACCTCAGTGTAAGTTGTCTTAGAAAATATGATTGAGCAATCTAACTAAGATTTTAGTTATAAAAGATCCTATGAAATCAAATAAAAAACTAACATTGATCTTTTAAGCAAGCTTTGATCAACTTTAAACCTACAAAACTAACAACCACTTAAACATATAGTTAGAGATATTAAGCAAGATTGTTTTTCAATCATCAAAACTGAAAAAAAGGTAAGCTAGCTCTGCTAGCAATCTCCTTAGGCTAATAAGATGGTGTAGGGAAATGTCTCAATGAATTCCATCAATTTTGCATGTCAGTGGTTCAACTTCTTTTGTCCTTTCAAATGCTTCAAGGATTCATGATCAATATGGATGACAAATTCCCCTAGCCATAAGTAGTGTTGCCATGCCTCTAGAGCCCATACCAAAGCATAGAGTTCCTTGTCATATGTAGGGTAGTTGAGGGCTGATCCATTAAGCTTTTCACTAAAGAATATAATGGGTCTCCTTTCCTACACCAAAATAGCTCCAATACCAAGTCCCAAAGCATCACATTCAATTTTAAAAAATTTAGAAAAATTAGGAAGAGCAAGTAAAGTAGTAGATGTTAATTTCTCATTAAGCAAACCAAAAGCTCTCTCTTTCTCACTATCTTATTTGAATCCCACATTTTTCTTCATAAGCTCAGTCAAGAGTGTGGCTATGGTGCTAAAATCCCTCACAAATCATGTATAGAAGCTAGCTAACCCATGGAAACTTCTCACCTCACTCATAGTTTTGGGGGTTGGCCAATCTCTAATGGCTTTCACTTTTTCCTTATCCATTTCAATGCCATTGCCACTCACTACATAACCTAAAGAATTAATTTTCTCTAAGCAAAAAGAACATTTATCATGGTTGGCATGCAATTTTTCATCTTTCAAACATTGCAAAACACATCTCAAATGCTCATCATATTCATTTTCATTTTTGTTTTACACAAAGATATCATCAAAATAGACGACCACAAATTTTCCAAAGAAAGCACACAAAACATGGTTCATCAACCTCATAAAAGTACTGAGAGCATTTGTAAAGGTAAAAGGCATGACCAGCCATTCATACAAATCATGCTTAGTTTTGAAAGTGTTTTTTATTTGTCTCCTAACCTCATTCTAATTTGATAATAACTATCCATTAAATTAGTTTTACAAAATACACAAGATCCATTCAACTCATCCAACATATTATCAAGCCTAGGGATAGGATATTTATACTTTACAGTGATTTTATTGATTAGTTAGTGTTGGTGTATGCACTAGAAGCCAATCATGGGATGATTGTTTTTGCATACATTGTATTACATTTTAATGGCAATTCAATTATTATATTTTTTGTTATAT
>JANHAO010010049.1:0-17951 GCA_026873985.1 Saraca asoca
GACTGGACTTGAGATTGTCTTCTGAAGCAGTGAGTCGAGGTCCCACGGACGCTGCCTTTGCTCTCGTGGAGTCGTTTCACGATGTTGGCTACTGCGGATAAAGCTTTTCATTTCCTCGCATCATAACGACTTCTTCAGGCTAGCAATCGTGACACTTTCTCAGTTTGAATTGGATTTCTCCTCGATTCCCATTTGAGTTACTTGTGCGGGCGCTATCTGACGCGTTTTAATGACACCTACAACACTAGATAAATTATTTATGTTAAAATGATATAAATATTTAAAAATAAAAAATAAATAATAATAAATAAATATATAAATATATTTATTCTCAAATTTATGCGACAAAACTTTCTTTTTATAGTTAATTTTTATATTAAATTTTATTTAAAATTAAACATGTTTGCGTCTCGCATTAGCGAGAAGGTGAACTATTACATACGGGTCTTGACCACTTCAACCTAACGTCCGCGTGTGAGGCGTCAATCCAGGTAGTAGGAAGAAGAAAATGGAAGCAAGCTAGTGATGTGCAGTGGCCGAGGGAACACGTGAAAGCTGCTGCCTTCGGTCTCGAACTGAACGTGCGGGCAAAGTTGGGCAAACTCTCTCTCTCTTCCTGGTTCCATATATGTTCATTATATTTCAACATACAAATTTTAGTATTATTATTTTTTATATTTTAATAAATATTTTATGATTAAATGAATTTAAAATAAAGAAAATGTATATTAATTTATAAAAGATAATAATAATATTAAAAATTTTGTATTGCACGAGAGTAAAAGTCTTATCCATTCCCGACCTTGATCGACGGCGTACGCGCAGTCACTAGACTGATTACTTACCACACGCTATTTGATTCCTGGCCACATTAGTTTGCTTTGGCTTCTTCACTTTCTCGTACTTTTTGACCATAATTAATATCAATGAAACCGCTTCTGCATGTGACCCTATTCGCCGAATTAACTCACTCAACACCATCTTATGGGATTTCACCTTTTTGGTGTAATTTTGTTTATGTTATTATTATTATTGTAAATAACAAGTTGGAAGAATATGCAATTGCCATAAATAAATTAATCTAGCGATATATGTGATAAAATTATTGATATGTATCCATACCAAACTATTGCATCTTAATTGCACCTCCTAATCCCTAAATTTTTGGGTTTTCTCCAAGGACATTAATGTTTCTGATTTTAGTAGTATTTTTACTCCCTGTGTTGTGCTTGCAATTTCCAAGCTTTTGTGAGATTCGTGGGTCTCCATTTTTCTTTTATTGTATTATTTGGTTCGACAAGGATGACATTTTTTAATGTTATTTTATGACATTTATAAGAAAATATAAAACATATGATAATAAATTATGTGTTGTTAGCACATGAATTATAAATTATATATTATATATTTTCCTATAAATATTGAGGTGGTATGTTGAATAGTTGTAGTCTATGGAATGCCTTCATTGTCTAAGTTAGGACAAAGAAATAAGAATATAAAAGTGACTTAAAGAACCTGGCATTGACTTGAAGATATTTATATGCTTCACATGGAATGCGAGATATGAATCTGTTTTTCTTTTTTTTTTTTTCAGGAGGCAATGACCATGATATAAATGGTCTAGGCCATCGCATAAGATACTGGCATATTATATATATGCAAACCAGCTGGATATTGACCAATTAATTAAAACTAAGATTTTAAGAGTATACAATAGAATTGTTATATGCCAATTGGTTATCTAAAATTTATGAGATCTTCCTTCGACTCTGATTGAACCACGAGAAGAAGATGATTGACGCCTGTAATCCCCACGATAGCTCTTCTCTTTACCTTAATGCAATTTGGATAAAATGATGAGGGCAAAACTGTCCAATTTTAGGGGTTTTCTTCAACATTGTTGTTTAGATCTCTCAAAATAAATTTATACCTCCCAGTCTCCACTGTATTTCTGTTTTTCTTGGTCATGCCCATAAGATATTTGAAAATTTTTTTACAACTTGGTGTAAAATTTGATCACATACGCTATAATATATAATTGTTGCTGTCAGCTGAAACAATAGACATGCTATCAAAACAAATCAAATGTACATGCTATATATTTTTAAAGTAATTTTGTGGCGTATGCAATTGTTAAATTTACTTAGTCAACTATATCAGATTTGAAATTAACTAAAGTCCGCAAAAATTCGTATTCTTATTCTCTCAATAATGCAATACCATGGGAACAATTATCTAAATTAATAAAATTAGAATTTATAGTTGTACGAAATGTGATAGTACAAAACTTTAAGAACTTTTTTTTTTTATATAAAAAAAACAAACAGTATATATACTATCAATGTAGTCACAAAAAAATAATAATAACAATTACAAGTTGAATTAATCCTTGGTTTCCATGGATGTGCCAAGATTCCTATAAGATCATTCATTCCAAATATGAGTGAGAGTATATGATTTAAAATAATATATGATGTTTGTTGAAATTTTATCTTCTTTTATATTATAAATTTATTCGATTTTAAATATTTATATATGAGTATAATGGATCAATCACTCTTATTATAAAAAACATTTGAAAGTATGATAGTTGTGCTTATAATAGATTGTTAAATATTGTTGATCAGAATCTTTTCAATATTTTTAATACAATAATGGTTTCCAAGAAAGCTTAAAAGAAATATTTCATATTAAATTTGGGCCCTTCACACAATATTAATATTTTCTCGTACATTAAGTCATGTCAATTGATATATTAAACTTATATAGTTAATTAATTATATTTAATAAAACAAAGAGATTCAGATCCACCATATATATAAATATATAAAGGTTTTCTCTATCTTTCTGTATTTGGTTAAACTATTTAGTAATAAACACACATAACCGAACACAATTATAAACAGAAGAGTTGTATATCTTATATCTAATAGTATTGCAAAGTAAAGTATTATCCACAAATCTTAATTAAGTAGAGTGTGAAAATAGAAATTGTTTAAGAAATAATATATACCCTAACCCTGTGTTTTTTAATATTTTTGGTGAGAAGAGAAGAGAAGAGAAGAGAAGCCTGTGGTTTTAGATCAATGACAATGAAGGCTCAGCCTCCAAGGATCGCATGGCACCGCAGTCTTGAATGCAACGTAGGTTGACGTGAATGGGCGATCCCAATGACGTCGTCTTTGGCTTTAAAGTCAGTGGGATTAGGTTTTCCAATCTGTGGGTCCCACTATTTTAACCACCGTCAGATACGGCCATGCCGTCGACTTAGTTGACCTCATGCGACGGCGACGCTTAACCACGTGAGGATCGCCGGACCATTCCCGTTGTAAATGTTACTTGTGCCAGTTTCATTATTATCCAGCTATCTAAATTCGCCTGTTTTTATTTATAAATTTGTTAAAAAGACTTGTATATTAAATTGGATTATGAAATATATGAACCACTCATTAACAACATAAAAAATTATAATAAATTCTTCCAAAATTATCACCTTTTTTATGGTTAATATACCATTAGTAGATGTTCTGTAATGGTCTAAATTTGTCAAAAAATCTCTCCACATATTTATTTAATAATAAATGAAATTAATTTTATTCAAATTATACTTCACGTTAAATGAAAAAGATAGTAGAGGTTAATTATTTAAGTGTGCAAATAAAGTGAGTCATAGTGCAATTTATGTAACTTGGCAAAAGAACTTGTATCTTGTTATTAGAGTAAGAAAAGAATTAGAAAAAATATACACACAAAAATTGTAATACACAATTATGGGATCCAACAAACAACTTTTAGAGGAAAAAAAATTGGAGAAATATGATAGGATGTCTTCTTTACATGTTGGAAGTCATTTCTGGTCCTCCCTTCACACCTTGTGCTGTTTTTGACTTAACGACGATAATATTTTCTAGAAACAAAAAAAGTAACTAATATTAATGTGTAATTAAATTACTAAATAACATTTTTGTGTATAGACAATTTTCATATAATAAACATAAGCATATTTATATTTTTTTAATATGTAACGATTATGTACATGATATATCATGTTTACTCATACTAAACAGTATCTTTTTTTAATTTTAAATAAATTTACTACGCGGAGGATATTTGAAAATTTAAACAAAAAAAATTTAATATTTTCAGCCACACTCTTATTCTTATATGTGAATTTATATTATTATATTATTTATTCTGGACCTTGGGAGGATGCACTCAGCCGCTCACCCATGTAAGCCTTGGTATTATCTACCAAAAGAAGGGAAAGCTTTGGTGTTAAATAAGCCTAAGCAACCACTAGTTTTAGTTTCTACTACTCCCTCTCTCAGTCAAATGGAATACCAGCAGCAACGCAGTGAATTGACCTTCCTAAAATCCGGCGGTTTAATCCGGCAGAATTTAGATCACACGACGGAGAACTCCGGCAAGCATAGCGATGGGGCTCTATTAAAAGAAATGGATTTTTTTTCAGCTGGTTCATGTAATCTAAGTATTCATGATGATGAAACCAGACACCAGCGGCGTCAAGAAGATGATCAGTGCCTTGACAAGATCAATAACGATGGATTATCTAGTCCTGTATCAGACCCGCCTGTAAATGTAAGGCTTCATTCTTTCAGTTATATGTCTTGGTTGTCCATTTTCAACTTCAATTCTGACTTGCCAGAGAACTTCCAATTGAGTATCGGTTGAATCTGCACGAAAAATGTAAAGAAAATTAACGGCTTCTAAATTGATGATTATTATTACTTTTTGATTGTATATAGACTGGCCTGAATAATTTAACGTGTGCAACGTCTCCAAAGTTAAGAGCAGAAAATGATGAAAATCCCAATAACACTCAAGTAAGTATCTCTATGAAAGATGCTAAAACTACTGGAATTGAGTGATTAAATCTGCTTCTTTTTTAAAAAAAAAAAAATTATATGATTTTCAGCAAATTGCACTTCGAGGTAAATTGAGGAGACTACATGAAGAGAATGGGAAGTTGAAATGTATGTTGGATCAGATAAGCAAAAGCTATGGACAACTACAGGCTCAGCTGCTAATAGCTTTGCAGAAACAAAAACCTCAGGTATTCCAAATCTTTATCTGTGGTAGAGAAATTCATTTCGTCTTCTTTTTTAAGTCAGATATTCATTCCATCTTCTTCTTTTAGTCTTCATAATAAAGTGGATCTTTTGAATGTAAAGATTATTGCTTTATAAGCGAAAACATTATTGTTTTAGTGTCCGTTTTCTCTTTTCTTAATCTCTCTCTCTCTCTCTCTCTCTCGAAGTCAGAAAAGAAACAGAATGGTAGCGTGCCTCACTTAAATTGGCAAGCTTGTTTTTTTTCCTCATTCACCCATCTTCTTTCAAACTCTTACTGCTTGAAATAAAATAAAATATGTACTATACAGTATTTATCATTTACTATATTTTCGTCTTCAAAACCACCTTATTGAACTTGGCCATTTATGAGAGGCCCAAAAAATTGACTTGGCGCATAAAGTCTAGCAAATTCTTTTCCACCGAATGGAATAAAGAAGCCAAACAAAGAAACTTCCAGCACAAAGTACATAGTTGTGTTGATTATTGATAACTTAGTAAGTTTGTGGACAATAATCAAATAATAATTGAACAGAAGGTTGAGCAAAATGGCTTTATGTCGTGGCAAAAGCAGCTTATGGACCCACGGCCATCAACCAATTTAGATGTGAATGATCGCTTCATATCTGGCGATGATAAGACTCGGGAACTATCAGTTTCGCGGTCAAACGCCGCGGAGGTAATGTCAAAGCAACGCGACCCTCATTTGACTAAGCTTCTCGAAAAGCAAGCTTGTGCCCATGAAGAAAGTCTTGACCGGTCATCTCACAGTTGGGGTTCATCCAAGACTCCCAAGTTTGAAGATTCCAAAACTAATGATCGGGAACAAGTTGCAGCTGAGATTCCTTTCAGAAAAGCCAGGGTTTCGGTACGTGCAAGATCTGAAGCTCCTCTGGTAATTACTGTTCTTTGTCATAAAGTACAGTTAATAGCCAATTTTGCATGGTGTGATACACGGAACCATGGAAATTGGTAACTGATGAATGTTCTATGTTGTTTCTTCAGATTAGTGATGGATGTCAATGGAGAAAATATGGACAGAAGATGGCCAAGGGTAACCCTTGTCCTCGTGCCTATTATCGTTGTACTATGGCTGTTGGATGTCCAGTTCGTAAGCAGGTACAAGCTTTTTAGTTTTGTGGTTTCTTCTTGATGTTTCAAACTTTCAATTTTGCTTGCCAATTTTCTGATCCATAATGCCAGTTTCACTTTGTATGATAAGGATTCAGAAGTGATTATATTTCTAATTGATTGATAATTTGATACTGAATATTGAATAAAATAAGTGACATTTTCCTTAAACGGCGACAGGTGCAAAGATGTGCTGAGGACAAGAGTGTACTGATAACAACTTACGAAGGCATTCATAATCACCCTCTTCCTCCAGCAGCCACAGCAATGGTTAATACCACCTCAGCAGCGGCGACGATGCTCCTATCAGGCTCGACTATGAGCAAGGAGGCGTTAACAAATTCTGCGGGATACTTTCCTTCAGTGCCCTACGCGTCAATGCCAACCCTGTCAGCATCGGCCCCATTTCCCACTATTACCCTCGACTTAACCCAGAACCCCGCCTCCATGCAGCTTCACCGTGTGCCACCGTCTGGGGTCACATTTCCTCTGCCGTTGAATGGTTATCCGCAGCTGCCAGGGCACCCCATGTTCAACCTCCCAAAATTACCAGGAATTTCCCCTGCGACTGAACTAGGGCAGCGACAGCATTCTTCTATGATTGAAACTGTGAGTGCGGCAATTGCTTCTGATCCAAACTTCACAGCAGCCCTGGCAGCAGCAATCTCATCGATCATTGGGGCACCCAGAAGCAGTGATGGTGGTGATAATATTAACAATGGCGGAAGAGCTGTTCCTCTTAACGGGATTCCAGTAGCGCCTGGGTCACCACAGCTTCCTCAGTCATGCACCACTCTCTCCACCAATTAGTTGCTACATATATGGATTTTGGGCAAGACCTATGCAACGGTCTAGATATGCGTACAGAAAGAGTATATTAAGGTGGCCATTTTTTTTTTTTTTCATTCAGTCTATGTACAAGGAGAAAAAGTCAGGAGATATTGCTTGCCTGCAAACAATGGTTTCATGGTGTCTTTGTATAATTATGCAATAAAAATTAGATTAACTAAGATAGGATATATATTCAGGATTTTCTAGACGATAATATATTGATTGTTAAATTATTTACACGTATATATTTATTTTGCGACCCAGTATAGAGGCGTTGTATTCGCGCATTTATATTTATGAAGCTCAACTCAGATGCTTTAGTATAGAAATAAATATAGAGAATAAGAGAAACTCAGCACCAGAAATATCGTCTAATACATACACATACATTTGAGAAAGAACTAGAAACATTAGTTAATGTTAAAAAGTTAAATTAGTAGAAAAAAAGGACCAGAGAGTTTAATTTCAGATGGGATTGTTTATAACAGCATTTTTGGTATAAGAATTTATGATATAGATAAAAATTATTCAAATAAAATATTTCTTATCTCTTAGAGAAATATATATATATATTTCCTTTATCTTATATATGGTTCATCAATTTATTAAAAAAAAGAAGAAGAAGAAAATTATTCTTCTGCGCCTTTTTAGGGCCCATATGGATTTTAAAGGAAAACGAGCATACGGAGCAAATGCTTGTCAGTTGTCACTCATTCAATAATAATGTACGCTAAGTTTGAAGATCCCGAAAAAATACTCATGATTGCACAAATATGAAACACAAATGGTACCTTAGCCATTATAGCATCTATATAGTATAAAATCCAAGTGGAATGGCCAAAAAGCTAAAATTCTTATGGAAAAGTGAGATATTGGATCTGGAGACAAACAGTTTTAAGACCCTGGTTGCATGTTTCCCCAGTTCCCACTTCCCGCCGTATTCAACAATCCTGGTGCATCAGCCCTGCCGCTGATCTCCAGGGCAATTTATCATTTATCATATCGGTGAAATGTATAGAACTAATACTCACTTTTATTCAAAATATAATGCATTATGCTTGCAAAATCATAGTGTCTTCTTTTTTTCACAACGTAAAAGTATGCCTGCGGGTAAGGATTCTAATACGAAATAATGCTTGGGTGACCTTTTTTTTTTTTTTTTGTGGGCATAGAATATGGATGGAGGATTCTCACCATGGTCGTCAATAGAGGGCCCGATTATGCATATATGGGCCGTTAAAGTCATGCATCACAATTAAATCAGCCCGGTTTCTCAGCACTTCGGCCCAGGATCCGAGGCTCTTGTCCCGGATGTATCTTATCATGTCTCACGTGAGATATACGCGCACAAAAGCGTGAAACAACTGTGTGTGTTAACTGTGACAAAACTAGCAAATCAATTATTCCACTGGGTCCCACTGACTTTGTCTTTTGTAACCAATATCACAGAGTGCGAATGACCGTTGGATTAGCTAGATCAGCAGAGGAGCAGACCTAACCATTGACCAAAATCGTCGTTCAATTTTGAAAAGACCGGGATTGTCGACCGTTGAGATTGTTCGCTTTGCTACGAGGAGCGAAGTCGGGGAAGTTGAACAAGAAGCTAGCTCGAGAGAACTATCAACTATCTGATAGGGATAAGTCAGCTCCATTTGTTGAAAAAATCAATTCTCCGTTTGGGTTACTTTAAGATTTCACCAAGAGCGCCTTGTTCATATAGATCATGAGACGCCATGGTTGGCAACGTCCTCTGCATCCTTTACAGGTATACCATTTCACTCATATTCATCTTTCAAATTGAAGCTTATGGGATTATAGATTTAAATTCCATTTAATGCAATGCAACTGCTTTTCACATTTTTAAGCTATTTCGATCTTCTCTAACATGAGCTGAACTTATTGTTTCTATTTTTATAACAAAGCATTCTGAATGAATAATATCATTTCCACCAAATGCTCCTGTAGCTACAAATCCCGAACTTGAGTCCATGTTTGTGTTTTTGGAAATCTGGCAGTTTGTGGGAATGGCAATTTACAGTTTTCTGGTCGTGGCCTTCTATACTTTCCTGGGGCTATTCCTTTGGAACAGAACTGCGGAGATTGCAGTGACGGTGATATTTTCCTTCGTGGTAATCTACTAGATCAAAATCCCGAAATCGGCCTTCCTTCTAATAACAGCTTTGTTAGAAACTAATCAATTATTTTTCACCCCAAATTATTGCACAGGCAACCTCCGTAATGTTTCTGTTCATAAGGTGTACTGCTATTGATCCAACAGACAAAACCAGCAAAAGGAAGAAGATGAAAGCCAAGTCTAACGGGATTTCGAAGTTGAATTATGGCTTTATACTCGGTCAAATTATAGTGAGGGTTTTCAGAAGGATAGAAAGGAAGATGCTAAGGACATTCATCAAGAGAAAGTATTTGGATCCATGGAAAACAAGTACCCTGATCGAGCCCTTGCTTCCTTTTCCTCTTGTCATGAAAGATGACGATGCTATTGCACCCAACCTAAAGGAAGATGACATCACATTTTGCTCGCTTTGTGATTCTGAGGTTCATCAATGACTTAAATCTAATTTATTTGAAAGTTGAAGCCTTTCCATCAGTCAAGATATCATTTTTTATTTTTTTTTCCCTCTGAATAAAACACTTGATTTTCTTTTAATCAGGTGAAAAAGAACAGTAAGCATTGCAGAACCTGTAACCGATGCGTTGAAGGGTTTGATCACCATTGCAGGGTGAGAATTAGATTGATCAGTCTTTGTTGTGGCAGTTGTAAGTTGTCTCCTTTTACAACTTGAACCCTGTTTGCATATTGATATACAATTGGGCTGTGTCTATCCAGTGGTTGAATAACTGTGTTGGGAAAAGGAATTACACAACATTTTTTCTGCTGATGATTTTCGTCCTGCTAATGGTCAGTAATATTATGCTCTAGTTTTAGACTAAATAAATTGTGTTCCAATCACGCTGATTGAAACTTTTCTGCATGAACTGTTATATTTACAGCTTTTCATTGAAGGAGGAACTGCCATTGCTATATTCGTCAGGTGCTTTGCAGATAAGGAAGGAATAGAGAGGGAGCTCGAAAGGAAGCTCTACGTAGAGTTTCCAAGAGCAGTTCTTGCGACAATATGTGTAATAATTATCTAAATGCTTTTTGGGGAGATTTTTGAATTTGAGCTCCATGGAAATTTGGTTTTAACGTCTATTTTCTTTGAACTTCTTGAATTGCTACAGGTTTTGCTAGTTTTATTGACAGCTTATAGTTCAGCAGCATTAGGACAACTTTTCTTATTTCATGTGGTTCTCATAAGAAAGGTGATACTCAAGAAAATCAGTGATAATAGATAACACAACTTGCATTAAATTTTCTATTTTCCAAGTCATTCATCTTTCAGCTATTATATGACTCTGATATATTGCTCTTCATCTGCTAGTTATTAATCGTGTGCATTATACTACAGGGAATGAGAACATACGACTATATCCTGGCAATGAAAGAAGAGAACCAAGCCATGGAACTGGATTCACTTGATGATTCTGATTTCTCTTCAGATGAGAACGTTGATTTTGATTCACCTGAAAAGCCAACACTAGTCTCCCGGATTCTATATAAAGGACAGAAACAAAACCAGGTAAGAAATAGACAGACAACATTAGGATTGCATCATTTTATGCCGTAATCACGACACCACCTTATACTGCAGTTTGTTTTGATTTGCAGAATTCTCTGAGGTTGTCTATCAGGATTGATGGAGAGAATGAGCCTTCCACATTAATCAAGAAACAGAGATTCCATGTAAGCATTAACCCATGGAAACTTGTAAAGTTGACCAGAGAAAAAGCACTACTGGCTGCTGAGAACGCCAGCGAAAGGCTTGTGAGGGAAAAGCCAATGATGGAAAGTAATTCATTGAAGCCTCTTCCACTGGAGACAAAACATGGACCGTTGATGAACGCAGATAGGAATACAGGCAATGGGGGTCTCACATCCAAAGGGAAGTTTCCAGGATCACCAAGGAGATTTTCAAGCCCCAGAAGGCGATTTTCTGGATCACCTACAGTGTTCTCTAGCATACTGCAGTCTCCGCAGCACAAGTACAGGAGCAGTTTCGACTTGAAGTTAGCAGGTGTGTCCAGGGAGCTTGAAACACATATTTCAAAGCAGGTTCTATTTTCAGTCATAAGCAAGGATGAAAGTGTACCATCTCCAAGATAGGAATGTATTTTGGAGAGTGATATTATATTCTCAGCCTCTGAGAAAGATATGTTGAGCTGTCCATTCTTTCATGTTTATGTCTCTGTTACATTGGTTTCTGATTATTTACACTTGTGATATTTTCAGCCCTTCTACGTCCAAATTCCCACGACACAGTTACACATACCAACAGCCATAGATACAAGATGAGAGTAACTATCAACAACCAAAGACACGGTTCTACCTCCGATACTGCTTTTAATTAAATGCAAACACAAAATATTCATTACCCTTTTCCAAAGCCATAGGTAGCAAGAAAAGCTAGAAAAACAAGACATAAAATCCTTTAACCTCCTATTCCTGATTTATCACTAATTATTTGTTACTGCACACAATTTACAAGAAACAATCATCAGTGAAATTCGGCAGAGCAACAACCATATATCAGCAACTCAGCTTCCCATGGCAGGTGGTATTTGGCCTGATCAAATTTCAGCTTTAAGTGAGCTTCACAGCAAATGCAATAAATTCCTTAATTTACCAAGACATCAACCAAGCACCTCTATGTTCATCACTTGAACTTTGTGCATGATTTGATAAATGATAACAGTCCGACCAATGCTCTGGGAATATTCTTTCCTTCAGAGGCTCACAAGTTTCTGGCAAAACCAAGTTGGAGTATCCTTGCACAGAAGAGCAGTTCCATGGAAAGTTTGAACTTACATTAAGGATTATGTTTGATAAACAGATGTTGACAAAGTTGTCACCAATTATACCCTCTAGAACACCTGCACGTTTTATTTTTTCCCCCATCACATCCTTGATAGTAATCTTCTCTATTACTGGGTAAGCATTTGGATCATACTTGTCATCTGGATGATCTCCATATAAGCCGCTTAGCCGAATAGGAGTATTTACATTATTCAAAGTCATGTTAGAGATATAGACATTTCTAACATAACCACCCCTGCCAGGAGATGTCTTTATTCGGATTGCATTATAAGTGTCGAAAAAATGAATGTTTTCTGCATGAACTTCAGATACACCTCCAGACATCTCACTTCCAATGGCAATCCCTGCACTTTGTTGAGATTTCCCAATGAGCCTGCGGATAAGAATATTTGTACTGGGACGAGCAAATGAAATGCCATACTCATCCCAACCACTTTTGATGGCAATCAGATCATCACCTGTGCTTATATAACAGTCTTCGATGCAAACATTGTCAGATGAGTCTGGAGACATTTAAAAAGTATACATGAGAAGACCATAACTTCTTGTTGCATCAAAACTGAGATGGGTTTCTGAAAATCTATATAAAATAGTTCTCAATTGCCAATTATTGAAAGAGTGAGACTTTCCAGTCGAGAAGAAATGTAACCTGGATCAATCCCATCTGTGTTTGGTGAATTAAGTGGTGCAAGGATAGTAGCATTCTGCACCGTAACTTGGCTGTTCATTGAGAAGAAAAAAACAGTCTCAAATCTCTACCCAATCATGAAAGCTTCACTGTTTCACAGTAAAGAACTTAAATTTCAGCAAAATAAGGATAAAACTAAACACAATCCTTCTCTCGGGCAAACCTGCAATATACTGGGTGAATCGTCCAAAATGGTGAATTCAAGAAGGTTAAATTTGAAATGAGAACTCCAGTTGAATTCATCAACTCAACCAAATGGGGACGAGTATAATCCAATGTTTTGTTCCAAAATCTGCTCCACCAGATACTGCCTTGACCATCTATAGTTCCATTATTACCTTCATTGAAAACTAATGCCATCAGTAAACCATAAATATATAAACAGATATAAAAGTCTTCCATGTATGTTAGCAACCTGTTATGATGACATCAGTTAGATTGTGTCCATAGATGAGGCTCCTATGCCTACCACCCAGCAACTCCCTTCCTCGGCCATATGATGGCAGAGGATCCACAACTGGCCAATCATCAAAGTCCTGTAACATAAAGAATATACCATTTGGTTCGCATGCTTGATAGATAGAGAATAAAACTAAAATAACTTTCCAAAAGGACTAATCTTAAGCCCCAAATATAATAATCACAAACAATACTTGCATTGATAAATTCACTCATATATCTGACAAGTTTGTGAATTAAAAACAAAGCTTAGAAACATTCTGTCCATGCTGAAAGTAAAGTTCCACAGCAAATTAACTGCAGACAAGCCATTGACAAGACAAGCTGCATGTCTAAACTAACTTCTTCCTGCACCTTGTCGTAGTATGTTAAAGTGGCTTACCGTTGATCCAAGAAGTATAGCATCCCTATCCAACCACAAAGTTAGATGGCTGATTAGATCAAAACTTCCAGTTAACCACCGGCCAGCTGGGACAAAAAGCTCCGCCCCACCCTTGTCTGCAAACGAATTTAGGTAGAAGATGGCATTCTGAAATGCTTTAGTGTTGAGAGTGACCCCATCTCCAACTGCACCAAATTCCGTAATACTGACACTGTGAGGTCGAATCTCCTCCATGTTTGATTGTTTGCAATGTGTACTGCTCCATACTGTCCATGGGCTAAAATTGAGCAAAGCAAGTACCAGAAGCACATCCAACAGCTGAAAGAGAAACGTTTCACCATGAGTTCCTTTCAGACAAAGTAGATAGGGAAGGTAAGTGACAAATGACAATTGCAATTTTATCAATTTGTTAAAATGTACTAATGAGTTGAAAATCTACTCAGATCATCTACATTTCCCCCAAACAGTTTACAGACCAAGAGGTCAAAATAATACAAAGGCAACAAAAGCAGAAACCCAATTTTCCACTACAACCTATACTCGTGTTACTAAATTAGATCCTTACAGAATTCAATTTTATTGTAGTTAACGCACAACCTAATTTAATCAGTGAATACTTCAAGGTTCTTCTTTTAACTATCTAAAAAAATACTTGCTTTAGATCTTACTACGCTACTTAGCTTAAAAAAGGTGAAACAACAGAATCTCTCCGCAAATGATGTAGAAAATCAGGAGATTAATACAGCGAGCAATTATCAAACAACTCACTATTGAAGGTCTCCTCATATGAATAAGATCTTTTCCGTTTTGCGCCAAGAACCACAATTATCAAATTATCCTTCTAATAAAAATGCAGAAAAGTCGCAGAGACAGAAGGAATTCTGAAAAGGGGAAAGGAGGAAGGCCTAGTTTTGCATCAAAATCCTCAGCAATACGCAAGTGTGATTGGATGGGTCATTGAGAAAGCCACCACCACTGAAGTAAACTCATCGATAATGACCATTGCTTCCTGCCAAAAATTGAGCAGCAGGACCCCCCTTGCTTTTTCACCTTCTTTACTATGTTTCTCTCCATCTCATCATCTTCCTTCAAATAGTTTCCTTTGTCTTCTTCTCAGTGGCACTGTCAATAAAAATGGAAGGAACACAGAAAGCAGTCGTAGAAAGTAAAATTCAAATGATTTTGAAGATGAGACTTGTTAGAATCTCATTATCAGAAGAAGAATGATGTGATTTTTGCGCTTGTCACTGATTCTATGGCTAAAGCATTGAAAGTGACTTCCAATAGAGAGACACAGCAATTTCAGACATAAGCCAAAGGTAAGAGGCTTATACACCTTGTATGGGACATATTCGGTGTGTCTCTACCAAAACAATCTCTGATCCCAATTCCTATGTCGTAAATGCCATCAAAACTAGTATCTTTAATCAATTCATTTCTGGCTACAGGAAAAAAAAAAAAAATCAATTCACTTCACTACCAATCATTTGGTCTATGTTTCTCTTGTTCTACTAGATATCTAAACGATTGAGCCTTTTTTTCCTTCACAGACCAAAGAAAAAACACAGCATTTTTTATGGGTCGTAGTTTTTTTTTTCATCTGTTTCTTCTGATCTCTGATGAGGAATTATAATTTAGTGCATTTATAATCATCCAGACAAGATAAATTATCATAATTTATTTCATTGACCTGTGAAAATTTGGATTTATTTGTGATTGGACCGAAATGAACATTATCAATTTTGGCCAATTAGAGGGAAAAGAAAATGAAAAGAGGATAAACCGTCTCCATCGGAAGACGATAAATCTCTGCAGGCCCCAGTTCATGACTAAATTTTTCTAAATTTAGAACAGACAATATGAGAGGCAGAAAAGTTAAGTCATAATTTAATTCTCTGAATCTATATATGGCATGTGCAGGGAAAGTTAATGGGTTTCCAAAGTCAAGTATGAGGTATCCTATGCTCAATTTACCCAACAGAACAGTAACTCTTAAGCACACCAAAGCAGTCTATCTATGAATTGTCAAACACACAAACATCTTTAAACGTAAATGACAGCCATTCTCAAACAGAGGTCAACAAACCCCTCGTTAAAAGCACAATGTTTGTTGGTCGTCTTCAACGAGTTGTAGTCTTCCTTTCATTTTCATCAACTTAACTATTTTGCAACCTATGTATGAATGGTTGACTTGCATGGTTGCATTTGTCAGTTGGGAGCTCTTTTCATTATTCATTTTGTTTCATGAAAGAAAATTTTTGTTATTTTAAAAAAATTGAATAAATATTTTTTTTTTGATATAGAAGATGAATAAATATAAGGGAGTGCAAGTAGTATTATTCAAGGAAATAACATAAAAAAAATCCGGTATTTGAATCCCTCAATTTTTTTAATGAGATTGAAAGTATAAATTTAAAAGCGAAATAAATATAGAAAGATAAATACAAAAATTTTTTCTTCATTAAAATATGATGGGTTCTAGTATAAAAACTATGGTGTCTAGAATCAAATATTGTGTCTTATCTCTCATAAATTTATTCACTCAAATTTTTAAAGAAATTTAGGACATCCATTTCCAAACACAACACTTTTTTTTTTTTTACTCTATATAAAAAGTAAGCACAATATTACAAAAGAAAAAAAAAAGTAAGCACAATACTTTAATAACACCAAAAAGAAAAGGGTAAACAATACTTTGGGGCTAAGAAAAGAGAAAGGGAAATAGTGGGAAAGGAAATGAATAATCCATAATTATCTAGTTTATCTGGTTCAAATAACAAAGGAAATCAAATTCTCCTTTATTGTCAGTTTGGTACATTTGGGAAAAGGAAATGAAAAGATTATTATTATTATTATTGAGTAATTTTATGGTGCTTAGGCCAATAGCTTCAATGTCAATAAGTACCATAAGGGAAGGCAATCGAAGCTGTTGAATGATGAGACATCTAATCTGGGCCACTCATCTAAGGTGATCGATAACCCATTAATGTTGGGAACACAATATTGTGTAGTATTGAAAATGCCTTTTTCTAAGCAACTAAAAGTTGCATCATCAGAAGAGTAGATGTTATCAATGCTTCCTTTAACCATTAACTTGTATTTTTACTATCGTTACTAGTGTTGTAGCTAACGTCATTAAAGTACTCGATGGTAGCAATTCAGGCAAATGTTTGCACCACTCTCCAGCTTCCTAAGTTAGCAAGCTCAGTGGCTTAGTTTCTCTTACCATTGCATGCAAGTTTCCATTTGAGGTCAAGCCAATCAAATATAGCTTCCTCAAAGAGATTTGGCAAACCCTCTTTGCCTTTAGGCGATTATTGAAATTATGGTTAAAAAACCTTGTCATTTTGGAATTAATATACATAAAAAAAATAATGAAGAATATGGTCATCACCTTTTTAGGATGAAATTTTTTATCAGGAAAAAAATATTGTTTGCTTTATCTATTCTTGTAGTGAACTATTTGCTTCCTTGTTTTTTAATATGTTGATCATAGTCATCTTGTAGTAAGTTCCCTGAGAACTTTTGTTATCATTTTAAAAATCTTTTGATTGATGGTTTTGAGAAATTCTTGTTTGGTTTCTTAAGAACTTTTACTCCTTTTGTTTTTGTTAGTCTAAGAGGTTGCTAGATCATGATACTCTAAGCTACACAGTGATTTTAATGTTGAAAAAGCAATTTATTATCTAATAATATATTTTAGTGTGTTTGAATTTATTTTTTAGGTATTCGATTCAAGAATGTTGAAAAGATTCAAAATTAATGTTTAAATATTTTGATTTTAATAGGATTCTATGTAAAATAAACCCAAACAGTATTTGATCCAGTTATTCTTTAGATGGTAAAGTGAGAAAACTCCTTTTAAAAGAAAATTCTACTGCATACTTCGATTCAACATTGATGTATTGAAGAACTGTGAAAGATCTTCATAGACAAGTCACTTAAATGTTTTAAGTAAAACTTCATAGTCAAATCGATGTTACTTCGATGTATGAACAAAAATCTCATTACTAAATTGATGTCACTTCGATGTATCAAGTAAAAATCATTATTGAAAGTTTGGAAATTTGACTGCTTTGATGTATTAATTGATGTACAACCTTCAAACAATACATTATACATCGATTTTACACCGATGCATTAGTAAATAACAGATCATAATCGATATTACATCGATGTGTAAACTGAAAAATCATTTTTTCGTTACAGACAGTTATGGCAGTTATTCTGGCCTAACCACCTTCTATATATATATATATATATATGAGATTTTCACGTAGTTTTTCATATCATTCAAGTGCGAAAACTGATTAAGAGAGAAACGCTCAAATTGCTCGAAAAATTTTCAGAGTTTTGCAAATCTTCTGGATCAAAATCTGCTTCAAGTTTATTCTAGTTTGTTTAAGAATTTCTTCTCAAACATTGGTATTGTAT
>JANHAO010010050.1:0-17952 GCA_026873985.1 Saraca asoca
TATTTTCTTCAACCTTGTTGTGCTTTGCAACCTTGTCTGGATACAATGAAGCAGAAAAATCATTATCAGTAAATTTCTTAGTGTGAGTGATGAAACATAGACAATTGTAAATTTTAAAGATACCCACATTCTCTGCAAGTTTCTCCTCAATTGCCTGTACATAACTTCTAAATTTGGTTCGAAGCAAAATGGAAACCTCAGTCAGATGTTCTCCTCTGATATATTTTCCATCATCCGGGAGGCAAGAACTCCATGATATCAAATGAGTTTCTATCTTCGGGTGCAATGCATCCAAAATCTTTTTGATGGAATTTAAAAGAATTCCTAACTGCAAAAACATATTCTTTTTATATCTTTTTCTGTCTGAATATATATTTTAAATTCTGCAGAAAATTGATCATAAAATCACCTCATCTGGCATGAAATACATATTTACAGATCGTTTGGAAATTTTCTGCATATATTTAAAGCCAAATGTTTTTGTAGCAAGAGTGTCCTTCAATGGTGACAAAACTTCAGCATATTGCCTGTCTAAAGATTCAAGAATTGCCTTTTCAACATCTGCAATGGCCTTTAAAAAGAAGTTTAAAGAAATCAATCCAAATTCAAATATCCATGGCAAATCTGCCCAACCATATATTGCCATACAAAGTAAAAGCAAACATATTAGACTCAAAAGGTTGAGAAAGCAAGATAATCACCATACCTTTTCTAACAAATCTATGTACTCTGGCCAACGAAAAATAATGATTTCATATTCTTTAAGCATCTCAACCAACTGATCATACATGTCATCAACAAAAGGAGATGCTGACTGTTGTGTTCTAACACTAGAGCAATTGACCTGTATCATGAACAATACAATTAAACAGTATAACATGGAATTCTGTCACACATTCTGGGAACTGCTTCTAATTGACAGTTTGTATAGATGGTGTCCCCATGGTATGGAGAAACTACAAAGAAAAATGTAAAAATCAACTTATTGCGACTCTGGCAATTGAACATTATGAAGTCAACCAAAAAAAAAAAAAAGAAGACATTTTAGCCATAGATATGATTAGTATGTTCCTGAAATTTAGATAGTCCATGCCAACAAGAAGTTAAGAAAATGAAGCCAACATCACAATATAGTCAATAGAGCGAGAAACTGAAGGATTGGCTTATTATGTGAAATATGGAAAATGATACCTGTTCTAGTTTGCAAGACTCAAGCAAATGAAGACGCTTATCTTGAATCCAAATGTTTATATATGAGTGGAATAACTCTTTGGCATCAAGTCCACCTTTGACCGGACTGAAAAAGGATGCATAGCAAGGTTAAAAAATTATGCATGAAGAATAGACATTAAAATAGGCAAAGATAAAACAAATTCACTACCTAATGTTCCAACAAGCGAGATCCTTCTGAAAATCTGCTGTTGAAAGAAGTAATTCAGCAACAGGAGGCAAGGGAGCCGGAGGAGGACAAGCAGTCAGGAAGTCATGCACTCTACTGCTGAGATCCACGCTATATATGGAGGAGGAAAGATTTGGAAGGTCTACAAAACTGCAAAGTCAGCACAGAAACACTGATGATTTCATTTTCACCTTGCAAAGGAAAATAATTGCCATTCCAATTACAAAAGCAACCTTGCAGGTGTTTCAAAATCATGGTAAAAATAAAAAAAATGTACTGACCTGGGAAGAACATGCCGATTGTGGATTTCTATATCGGTTACTATCTCATTTCGGATACTGAAAACTATAGACTTCATCCTCTGATAGTAAGTTGAAAGAATCATATGATCCACTGACATGCCATTGTTACAGATCAACTCATCTGCTTCTGCTAAATGCATTCTTGACCTCTTCTTGATGGCAGACTGTGGAGTTATTCAAATTCATTAGCAGAGAACCAAACTACCACTAAAACTAAACTTAGAAGAATAGAGAAAATGAAGAGTAGAAATTGAGATGCGTCCTGAGATTTAAGTTCCCACCATAGGTGCTTGACAGGAGAGGTGGGGGAAAAAAAAGAACTTCAAACTTTTACCCTCTTGAATTGCTGAGAAAGTATAGAAACCATAATTTCTTCATAACTGACCACCTACAAATTTCTAAGCTCAATATAGGCCAAGCAAAAGAAACCAAACATATTATGTTTAGACTCTTCATATTACACTTCCACTATAATTTTAAACTTATTTTTAGATTATTTAAGCTAGAAAAAGTTTAAACTCGGGATGGGATAAAATCAATAGCCATTAGTATCTTTGTCAATTCCTTTATAGTCTCCCACCTAGCAAGTAGGCGGTGATTACATTTGGTTTTCACCCCCACCAAGGACACCATAGGAAAGAAGAAAATAAGGTTGATTTGTAGTACTTGAAAATATCTACAGAGCTTCAACTGTGCCTCAGAACTTGAAATGTCATGCAATAAAGTGTATAACTTGACAGCAGGTGTCAAAGCAGGAGCAGGTATTCCAGTTGCAGCTTCATGGACCTCCTTCATGCCTGATGGAGAAGATTCATTGAGTGATTTGTAATGTTCAAAGACCAAAGCAAGCATCTGGTGAACTTGATTCTCAATCTCGCCCAGCATGCGTTTCTAGCAAAAGATACATGTATATTTGTAGCTCTCAATTAACAAATCCAAAATAAAGGCTAAAAATTGATGTAAAGACAAGTAAACCAAATAAAAAATGCTTTTAGTAAAATTATTGTTTTGTAGTCAGAACAAAAATCTATGCTAGAACAAACTGGTAATGAAAGAAGTAATGCTTTCATATATAGGCTGAAAATTAAAAATCCTTTTTACTCTTGCATATGCTTATTCAGTTTTAAAACAACTTAACTCCTATAATCCCCAAAACTGATGACAGAAGGGCCCCATTTCCATATGCAGAATGTCTACAAATACAGAATATGCACAAAACAAATGTTCAATTCTATTGCAGTCTCTCAGGTCAAGAATGTTGCTCCATCTTCTTCTCATACCTCTTGATGACTCAAAGTTTTCTTTTGGTTGCCATTTGTGAATAGAGGTGAGAGCAAATTCCATACTAAAGAAAGACAATCTTCAGTTGGTGTGGCCACATCCATGACATAGGATAGGTATCTGAAAGCAATAATGAAGTCAGAAAACTATTTTCTCCACCCTGATGTTTCAAAAGGAGTTCTCAGATTTTCACATTTAAAAAAAAAATAAAAAATACAGTGCCGACACATTTGCTACCTCAGTTTGGTGTATGCATCCGGTATTCCATAGTGAGATGCAAATTTAGTCACTAACCACTTCCATGGTCCATGTAACAGCAGATTTCTTTGCTGAAATTTTTGAATTTTCATTGCAACTTCTAGCACAAGGTCATATGCCACCGTTTCTGCAACAGAGCCACACTAGATACAAGGAAAGCCACACATGACTTTAAGATCTACAATAATCAAGTTCATTGAATGCTCTACTGTTTGCAAATTAAAATATCACTTACTATGCTTCAGAAGTAGCATATGACAGTAAGAAAGTAACAATGTCTATATTTTCAATTACAATATGTTATAACCTAAGCAGTTATAGGAAAGGAAGAAACCAAGTCTTAAAAGCTATAACCAATGTTATTTGCTTTGTAGAATTCTGAGCAATTAGATAACTATCTCGGGCAGGACAGGTTCCTTTCATTCAATGATAAAGAAAGAATGACATGTGCCCCAGTTCTCAGAAATTCCTTTCATTCTCAACATAAATACAAACTACACTCTTTAACAGTCTGTTTGGGAGAAGGGAAAGGACAGAGAATGGAGGTGAATGGACAGAAAGCTTCCTAAAATCTTACCAAAAGTACAAATCTAACCTTCCATTTCCTTCCCATTCCCTCATTTCCCTTGCTCCCAAACAGACCATAAGTGAACTATCACGTAAAGCTTGTTACTTCTATTGAAAGTGGATAAAAGGTGGTTTGGACTGAAACCAAAACTTTCACAAGCATATGAAGCATAGTTCTCAGGTGTACCTTAGGCTGATAAGTTTCAACTGGTCCTGTTAAATAGTTTATTATCAGTTGTAATCTGCCAACAAGTTCATGCTCTGGCTCATGATATATAGGCCACCACTGTGACCTATTGCTCTGCATTTAAACAAAAATTTAAACTTTCAAGGAGTACACTATGCTTTTCAACCCTCACAGAAGTTAAATGAGTTCAAAATCTTACTAGGTCATGAGTGAGAGCAGCTACTTGAACCACAACACAACCTAGTAGCTGTCCCTTCGAATCTTGAACTTCAACAACCAAATCATCAGCGAGACCATCAGGAAAGCTGGGTAGAAAGGAACACAAAGTAACTACCCAACTGAAATTTTTTTTTCAGATAAAAAAAAAAACATCTGATAGGCTATGCAGGCAAAAGGAAATTGTTACTTACAATATTCGGGTTTCCCCAGATCCTGGTTGCATTTGGACTGCATTGCTGTCAGATGAACTGTTCAACCTCAACATGCAAGTGTATGTATCTGAAAACAAATCATCATATCCTTTTGCAATATTCGAGAAGGAAAAAGAACTACTTTTCTTTAAGTGTAGAGACTGTGCTACCATCTGTAAGCTATTAAAAATGAATTTATTTGGACCAGTCTTATAAAAGCGATAGTAACAAAGTTGTATTGACCAAGTGCTCATAAACCAAGTCAAATTGTAACTATTATGTTGAGGGGCTTTCTTCATTTTATCATATCACCATGTGAGATCTTCACATAGAAAATTTACATCTTGCAAAAGAATTACAACTTGTCTTGCAATCTGATTTCATTCCACCAAGTCCATATAGCCATGACATAGCATCATGAGGCACTTTATTTTAATTGATATCAGGAATTCAAGATGTTGTCTTCTTTTCATAGATAGGCACTGGTTGAATAACACTTATTTCATCATCTTTCAAAGAATCAAACAACTCTTGAAAGAGTTTTATTATTATTATTGTTTTTTCTTTCCCAACTTACTATTAACTTCTCTTTTTCATTTTTACATAATTCAAAGTAGCTCTGTTCACAACTATCTTGGCAACTAAACAATGTTCTCCCAAACCAAACTCGTTCTCTTATAAACAACTTGCAAATAAAAAAAAAAGTCACAATTTAACAAAATAAGATCGAGATGTGAAATGAAGTTAGTATGCAAGGCTAGATGCTGTATTCTGAAACATAAAAAGAGATCATTCCCTTGATCCATACTGTATACACCATCAAAGTTAAGATAAATAGGTACAGATGCAATGGCAATCATTGGATTGTTCAAAAAGAAAATGGTTTAAAGAATAAAAGTCCTGTTCAAATCTGTATAGTTATTTATAATTTGGATACCTTGGGAAGATTCATTGGAGGTCTTGTTGTACATGGTTGAAACCATAGTTTTTAAATGCCTTGAGACCTGTCTTATATATTGGCAACTAGCATGGGCATAAGCCAAGCTCCGATTGAAAATGGAACTATGTGCTGCAATATAAGGTGTAACACGAACTTTCTTTATATCTTCCCATCCAGAGTGTAGTGTAGATTTTAAATCAGAAACATGATGTGATCCCAAGTTTAGTAATTTTGAAGATGAAAAACTGCAGCTTGTTGGGGGATGTAGACCCATGTTCACTCTACGCACTGCAAAACAAGGAGAACTAATCAGATTGCAAACACTAGATAATCTGATAGATGGCAAGGAAAATAATCTAAAGCACAAGTTTACCCTGCACTTTAATTCTGCAAGAAGTCTTCATGCACTTTAGTGCAATTCCAGTACTATCCATCTGTGAATGCTGTCTTGCCAAAAGTTCTTCTTCTGCTGGCAACAACGCTTGCTGCAAACTATCATTAAAAGGAGGAAGTAGAAAAGGCATTATATTTATGATCATTAAGAAAATAGGGACAGTGCATAAAGGTAGAAGAGAGAGGAACCAACGCAGATATATAGACTCAAAGGCTTACAATAACAGAATACTGACCCCTAAGCCTGCATTTAAATTGATATTTTCACTACATGGTGATACTGACAACATTTACTTTGGGTACACTGCAAATTGATTAGAAATGTATGCCTATAAGATCATTTTTATTATCTTTTCTCTCCTTGACAGTGTTTTCTCTATGATCAAACAAAGTACACTTGCATTGCCTAATCATACCTGATAATTAATTAATTCCAACTCAATGTTCAAATTCACAAGTATTGCAAAATGTCTACTCAAATTTTATATCAGCAGATATATGTACATGCATAAATATTTAAATCAGTGCACTAAAAAATGCTGGTAACAAGACAATGTACTGACCCAAAGGCATCTCGCAACAGGGCACATTCATCATTCAAGAAGTATGGAGCCTCCAAGCAGTGATCCTGAGTCCAGGATTGAAGACACAGCCGAACGCAAGATTCATAAGAAATCAATGCATTCCAAACACCTTGCTGACTGTACTACCACAAACACAAAATTAAACATAGGAAAGAACACTTACAAAAGGTTACTAATGATCATGACCATGAAACTAAAATAATGGAGGCAATTTTGAATTAAACATGTTAAATAGAATTAAATTGCCACCTATATCTATATTTGGTTCAGTAATGTAATTGACCTTGCATGAAACGTAGGGAGGCGAGCAGGTGATACAGTAATTCTTTTATCTACACTGGTAAAATTCCTGCAAATCTCGGTAGATATTAGCTAATCCTTTTAACCTCTCTCAAAAGCAATGTAGTAATTCACAAAAGTAAGCATTACAAACCTTACTGGTTGATTTGAATTTTCATTGCCAGTATAATCTCGTACGGTAGTGCTTGCATCAATACTTTGTGATTCTTCTAAACCATTTTGGGCAGTGGAACTATTCGAATTCTCAGGAAAAAGGCTTCCATGCGTTCTTATGGTTGAGACTTGACGAAATTTAAGAGGTGAACCAACAAATGGAGGTTCACAGGGAATTTCATCATTAACAAGTTTTGTATTCTTCTGTCTTCCCCACACATCCTGTAATTAGCAATGCAGCTGAGTTGGAAAGGGCAGTTGAACAAATCATTGCAACAAGAATTCACTTGACTAGAAAAATCAACCCAAACAATCATGTTAAAAATCATCTATTCATATAGTACCATCTACAAATAATCCACTACTCAGTTACACGCAGTTCGCCGCAGTTAAACATTTTATACATACAGAAATACTCCATATTCATATTGATCCATCAGCTAATATTTTTAAGGCAATAAGTAGAGTCTTAGTTTAAAACCTGCTTTTCAATCATTAACACACTCCCCAGCGAGGCGCTAGTAGCAGAATAGACCTCTGAAATCTTTCTTCCCCTTTGAAATGAACGATCATTGTCACTGTCACCTCTAGATTGTCCAAAGGAAACTTCAGTGCTAGTGGCAGAATCCATCAATTCAACCCCTAGATAACCAGCCTGCAGAGTAGTCTTTCCAGCTACTTTCCCACCAAAATTAATGGAAACTTTGTCATTTTGAGGCGATGAAACAACTGAAAATCGCCCACCATGAATCTCATCTTCAGAGCCAGAAGATAAGTCCATGTCTGATCCTGGCTCATCAACATTACCAGTAAAACTCATAGCTTGCGAGGGTTGAATCGCAGTGGAGGCAAGATACCCCCTTTTGACTTTTGCCACCGGAGGCCTATTGGGGACTGGACTAGCATTACCAAGGTTAAAAATATGGTCATGCTTCATCAAATATCCTGGAATATCCACGGCCTGGAAACCACTCTCCTAAAAACAGTGTTCAGAACTGAAATCAGAACTATGTAACATACTGCCAAATTCAGAAGTAAAACTATCCAAGAATTGAACCCTGACTTACCCATCTGGAAGCAGTAGTGCCAAAGCCTTCTGTGGACATTGCCCTTAGGTTTCTTCTTCTGCTTAACCCCACAAAAAATAAAAAAAACAAAAAACCACAATGCAATATCTGGCTCTGGGAGGAATCTAACAAAAAAGGAGGCAGAAGCTGATGGAAAATAATTGACCAAGTTTCTTATTTACTGCTATTTGAGAGGAGTCCAAAAATCTGATATACAATGCAGATACCCAGAAGAACAGTAAAGAAAATTATCACACCAAATAGTTGATTGTGTCAGATTATCCACTTTCCCATGATAAATTGACACTAAGATCAAGAGAGTGAGTAAAAATGGAAACTTCCTTATCCCGAAGAAAAGAAATCAGTATGAAAAACAGCAATGGTCCTCAATGAATCAAGAATGATAGTATGAAAAGAGGCACACCGACCGAAGAGCAGGCACTTTGCTTTTCAACCCCTGCTCCTCTCCCCGCATTCTTTGCTAAATGGATGCCACTTTTTTTCAATTCACTGTGTAAAATTAGAGAAAATCTCCAAAAGTACACGAACGAAATTTTACAGAGTTAAAGTTTTAATCTTTTGATTTTATAATTTTTCTAGTATTTTTATTTTAGTCGACTTAAGGGCGCCCCAACGGACGACCGACGAGGAAGACATGCGATTGGAGCGAGATGACGTGGCACGCGGGAGCACTTTCATCTGTAACGGTCAAATTTTGTCTTGTAGCGAGTAGAAAATACAGGTGGAGCGTGAAGAAAATTGACCCATTCAGATTTGTTTCCGTTTCGGGGCATAAACATAGGTAACGCTAAGAGGTGCACATGGAATTGTTTGTGGGTTATTTAATTTGGTCCATTTTCTGGGTTATTTAATTTACTATGGATTGCATGCTTACAGACGAAGAAAAATGAAAAATATTTTTTTAAAGAACAAAATAGAATATCCTTTTATGTACATATTTTAATTTTAATAATTGGGTCCATCCTCATTATTACCTTTTTTTAATGTAGAAAAGATAATATAGAGAGCCTCTGTTCTCAATAGTTTAAATAAAAAAAAATTTCTTAATCTTAATTCTCACTAAACCTAGCTTTTGAGTAAATAATTAATAGTGAGAATAATAAGAGAAGTAGTAAGCGGGAGACCAATATCTTATCTTATACCCTAAAATAAATACAAAAGAGATACAACAAAGGTAAAGTAGAATAAAGCGACATCTAGAATGCAGATATGACTAATGAAAAAACATGGGTAGCAGAAAAGTGTATGAATCGTTCGCTTTACACGTATGGAAGCTTCTCCAAATCTTGTGACCACACTGAACCATTGATGTTGTGAAACGAAGTTCTTCAACTTCTATTTTTTGACCTTTCTATCCATATGACATGCTGTTGGCTTATTAATTTGGTTAAGGTTGTTTAACTCGAAGGTGCTGGGGACTCTTTTCTAATCTCTGCATCCCATTCGGTAAATTTATCATTACAAATTGTTAATTAGACATTGCCAATAACATGACTATTTTTTTTTTAAGACCGATAAGAAGAAAAGAATAAATCTATTTTCACTTTAAAAATATGGACGTAAAAATACTATTCTTCTAATAAAAATGTGAATTCTACTCCATTACAAAATAATGCAAGAGATAAGATATAACAACAACAAAAATAGTATAATGGGTTTTGTTATACCTACATCTTTACACCCATATTCAACCCACACCCCTCTCAGAAAGACATGGAATCCAATTTGAAATCCAACTTGTTTTATAAAAGAATATGAACTGAAAGTGGATATAAAAAAGTTTTTTTACCATACTCAAGACTGAATTGGAAAGTATTTCCTTTTCTAATGTCAGTTTGAAAGTATTGATATCGGATTTTGGTTATGCTCCAAATTCCGGCCAACGAGGGGATTCTTCGGGATCTCTAGCCTGTGTTCGGTTTAGATATATTAGAACAACAAAGTAAGACAAAGGTGAAGGGAAGAGTGGAGGAGGAGACACCGGGCTTAACGTGGTTCGGCCAAATCCGGATGGCATCGGACTCTACGTCCACGGCGGAGAATTTTATTGATATAAAGTAATTTGCAGAATTTCTGCCTACAAAACTTGATCTCTGTCGCGCTTAGGAACTCATCCTCGCGAGGCCACTCTTATATATATATATATATATATATAACATAAGCCTCCCAACTCTCGGTTTGCTTTGCGGACCGGGAGTTGCAAGTTTCTGAGGCTTGATTCGTATCTCCAGCCAGTGTCCTTATTTGACTGAAATGTCTTGTCAAATGTCTTCCCGTTCTGCTTTAGGCTATACTTTCTCCTGTTTGCCATTTTTGGCCGTTGGCATGGCATTGCCGTTCATTTCGGACCGTTGGATGAAGATCAGATCCGATTTTCTCTGGGTTCTTCAAAGGGCTGAGCTTGGAATTTTTTTTTTTAAAATGTCTTTCGTATGAACTCCAAACAATTAACAAAAATTAGCATACGAAGCTTGGTGAGACATAGATGGCCTGTTGTAGAGTGGCGGGAGACATGGAACCCGTTGCACGTGCCTCCGCCGCAGGATTCGCCAGACGTGCTCCTGGGGGATCTTGCGCTGACTTCGGGCCACCTCCTCCGGCTGTTTCTTGTGGAGCAGCACCCTGGCCAGGTGGCTACGACTTTTTGATTTGCTCTTGGCCTAGCTCAAGGGAATGTACCGGAGGGAATAAGTAGGAGGAACTGGGAGTTGATGTCCTTCCTGCAGGTGCGAGCTCGGTATCCAACATTCCGTTCTTACCGGAATGGTCGTGCCGGGTCACAGAGCATTTTGTCGTTATTTCTGTACTTCTTTCTTTGATGTAATTTTGCCCCGTTTGGACAAGGTCTTCTGCTGTATGAGTCTTCCTTCTTTCGAATACTTGTAACCGGATGCTCCACATATCACTGTATGTAAACTTCTGATAATTAATGGAGCTTCTCTTTTTGCCAATCGGCTGTGCCTTACTTTATGACTGCTTAATTTGTTGTGAGTGCAAGAGAGAGGTCGCATGGGAGCTGCGAGATCCTGTTGCCCTAGGCAAATAATTGATTCATCAATTCTTCATGCTTCAGTGAAAGTTACGCTAGTGTTGAGCGTTTTTTTTTAGTGTCCCCACGCCTCAGTGGGTACGAAGCCACGCTGACTGAATGAGTATGTTTTGAGCGTCTCCATGCCTCAGTGAGCCCAAAGCTGCGCTGGATAAATAAGTTTATTTTGAACATCTCTACATCTCAAAGAGCCCATAGCTCAATTAGTTAAACGAGTTTATTTTGAATGTCTCCACGTCTCAACGAGCCTGCAGCTCAACTAGTTAAGCGAGTTTATTTTGAACATCTCCACATCTCAGCGAGCCGCAACTTAACTGGTTAAGCGAGTTTATTTTGAATGTCTCCATGTCTCAGGAAGCCCACAGCTCAACTGGTTAAGTGAGTTTATTTTGAACGTCTCCACATCTCAGCAAGCCCACAGCTCAACTAGTTAAGCGAGTTTATTTTGAACGTCTCCATGTCTCAGCTAGCCCAAATCTGCGCTGGATAAATGTTCGTTAATTCTTCTCCGGAACGAGCTCCGAAGGGCCTCAACTAGACCAAAGGTCATAGTTGATAGAGAAATCCTTTGCGAAGTTCTGGGAGAATGGCCACACGAGAGCTGCGGATTTGTAAATACTTAAAGGCAAGGAAGAAGAAACTGACATCATGCAAATTAGCAAACAACTTTTAACAAAATATTCATATTTACATTCACCCCAAAATTTTAAAATACAATGTCAGTGTATAATTTGGATCGAGCCCCCCAGTTCCTGGTTGGCATTATGTTGAGATGGCTGGGGGTGCTGTCTTGAGGGTCACACCACGTATTCCTTTAAGCATCCCTTTTTGATTAAATCTTTAATTGCCTCCTTGAGGGCCAGACAATTCGATGTGCCGTGACCAGCCTCATTGTGAAAGGCACAAAACTCTTCCTGATTTCTCCGTTTGTAAGGGATATTGGAGGGCGGGGGTACCCTAAAATTTTTCTTGTCCCTTTCTGTCATGAAGATCCTATTTTGGGAATCTGACAGGATGCTGAACTGTTCATAGCAATCAGGATACTGGGGTCGTCCATCCTTGGGCTTTTTAGGCTTGTTGGTTGTTCGCTCGTCAGAAGGGTCACCTTGACCCACGTCATTCCTCCACTTGCTGCGAGAGGAGTTGGCCTTTTCATCCTTCTTATTAGACTTTTTAGAGCTGAAGGTCTCCTCCCATTTAATCTGCTTGACAACTCATTCGTAAAACTCGATGAGGTCCTTCATCGGGGATTTATACAGATTCTTGTATAGCTTTCCATCTTTGCGAAGTCCCGCAGAGATGGTGGCAAGCATGGTTTCTTTGGACGGATTCTCCACCGAATTAGCTTCAAGTCTGAATCTAGCGATATAGTCCTTCAGCGATTCCTGTTTGCGTTGAAAGACCATAGCGAGGTGACAAGGAGGAACGAGCTGCCTCTTCAGTGCCCGGTATTGGCTGATGAATTTTTGTTGACAGTCTTCCCAACTGCCAATTGAGCGAGTCAGGAGGCTTTTGAACCAAGTCTGAGGCACACCTCCTAATGTGGCTGGAAAAACTCGACACTTAACAAGGGGATCGGCTGTCTGTAGATCCATCTGAACATTAAATGTATCCAAATGGTCATATGGGTCAGAATCCCCATTGTACAACGAGATCGTGGGGACTCTAAGTTTGATAGGGAGAGCTCGAGCTTCGATCTCCTCAGAAAGTGGCGATCGCTCCTCTCAATGAGATCGATCACCCGAGGTTCGGAGGCATTCTTCCAATTGAGCCATCTTTTGAAACAGTTCCCTAACTAATGGGTCCCGCTCCTCAAAGGGTCAGTTGAGAGACTGCTGGACACTTTGGTCTCTGATGTTTCGAGGGTCACGACTCGGGGTCTGCTCCTGCGAGCAACGAGCTTGGGTACTACCCTGGTTTGGATGGCTCGGGCGTTGGGTTTCAGCTTGTTTCTGCATATTTTGTGCCAATGACATGACTGCTTTAGTCAGTTCTCCCATCATACACTCAAGTTTCTCCTGACGTTGGAGCCAGGTCTATGGTCCGTCGACGCCATCAGCGGCGAGAATCGGTTGCACCGAACTGGTTGGAGGGATGCTAAGAGCTGCTCTGATGACAAGAGTAGTAGACGAGTCTGTTATCGAAACACGGCCATCCGAAGGATAGGGGGGCGCATTCGAGGCTCTAGTGACTCTTCCCTTAGTCATTGCAGTAGGAATGAATCGGAATAGATGAGATCCCCACAGACGGTGCTAAAATGTTGACGTCAAATTTTGGTTATGCTCCAAACTCTGGCCAACGAGGGGATTCTTTGGGATCTCTAGCCTGTGTTCGGTTCAGATATAGTAGAACAGCAAAGTAAGACAAAGGTGAAAGGAAGAGTGGAGGAGGAGACACTAGGCTTAACATGGTTTGGCCAAATCCGGGCGGCACCGAACCCTACATTCACGACGGAGAATTTTATTGATATAAAGTAATTTATAGAATTTTTGCCTACAAAACTTGATCTCTATCGCGCTTAGGAACTCATCCTCGCGAGACCACTCTTATATATATATATATATATATATATATAACAGAAAGTAATTCTTCTTGTGATGTCCACTTAAATAGAAGATCAATTAGCAATGACAAAATGTTGGTATTGCCAAAATTATCAAAAGAGCAAACGGTGGTAGTGCCAACATTGCTTTGTCGCTTTGACACATATTGTACAACATAGTGTAAACATTAGCATCACCAAAGTTTTCTATACAATCTATTCATTTGTGCTTGCAATATGTCTTTTCAAATTGGAAAAATGTAAACACTTGTTGTAGAAATATTTGCCCAGTTTGAAAAAATATTGTAACATCATCTCATATGTTAGTGGCTGTCTGAAAAAATTTAATTTAAAGGTTTTCATTATTTCTTATAAATATCTATTTCCTTTTTTCCTTCTATCACAGAAAACACCTCATCCCATTTTTATTTGTTAGGAAACTCTTCACTTATTCGCTTCTTAGTTTTAAAAAATTTTCTTCATCAAAATTTGTTAAGATATTGTTAAGTTGCATTTGGTGTAAACATTTTTCGTGAGATATAGGTTAAATCAGTCACTAATTTGTATAATTTTGTTTAATTAGTATTTTATTTTTTATTGATGGTAATATATTATTTACTTAGTATGTATGATTTTTTTTTCTAATTTTAGAGTTATACATTATAAGTTAGATCTGATGTTATTTTTCATTTTCTATATTTATGTTTGATTTGATGAAATATTAAGGGTTGTGTTATATAATTCTATTATACAAATGAAGATGGCCCTAATACATTTTTTTTGGCCTTTGCATTAAATATTATGTTTTATACTTTATACATTGTCCTAGTTGTAATTTGACAATTGGATACTCATTTTATTCTTCAAATTAGATGCATATACTTTTTTTTATTTAATATGATATATGAGGCACACAAATTTAATATGTCAAGAATTTATGATATAATTAATTATGATGTCATGCTAATTATCAGTTGATGAAAAATAAAGTAGTTGTTTTATGTCGAGTTTCCATCCATATCAATTACAAAGACTAGGATATTTGGTTTTTTGAATACAAGTTATAAGATGTAAATCAAAGACTACTCGTATTGTAAATAATATAACAAAATGAAAAGGATAATAATACAGTCGTAACAAAAAATAAAATGCAATATTATAGTTGAATTTTACATTACAAAATTTATTGAAAACCATACTAGTTATAATATAACAGAATGAAAAAGATAATAATGCAGTCACAACAAATAAATAAAATGCAATATTATAGTTGAATTTTACATTGCAAAATTTATTAAAAACCATACTAGTTACTATTTAACGTGGCTTTGCATTCCATTTTGCATAATCATAAATCTGTATATACTATAGACTACTAGGTGATAATTTACATTTTTGATTTCATACATGCACTTTTTAAGTTAAATTAGTTATTTATTTATTTTCTTTTACATTTATGTTTGACTTGCTTAAGTAGTAAGACTTGTGTTATTTAATTTTATTGTAAAAAAGAGATACATACATTACAAGATTTTCAACCTTTACATGCTATATTCTATATTTTCTTATGGTATTATTTTATATATTTAGTATGTATGCCTAATAATACATATTTTTTTTTTAAATTTTCATACGTGTATTTATATTTGTAAAAGAATGAAATAGACTTTTTTTTTAGTGACATATTAATGGTTTGAATAGTATTTACCAAAATAATATTTTCTTTTATATTTAATCTTTGTATGATATTTTATTGATATGTATTTTTCACACTATCTTGAAAATGATATTCTTCATTTAATAATTTTTTAATGAAAATATGTATTAATTCTCATAATATTTTTTTTAAAGAAAAATAGTTATTTGTGACATATTACACAATATTTCATACTAAATTTATGATGTCTAGATTTAAAAATTTCAAGACCGCCGATTGTAGTTATTTATAATAACGAGAAAATGTACAATAGTCATGAAGGGTTAACAGTCAAATGTTCAAATCCAATAGCCTTTTGATTATACAGGAATACGATGTTAAATGATATTAAGTAGAAAATTTTGTCATAGTTAAAAGTAAGAGTCAGTAGACATGTTTTGTCCATTATATATAGGTTTTCTATATCAAGCCAACATATTATGTGTTATCAAGGGTTTAGATTGTTTGATGAAGATGTAAGCACTATGTTTTGTTGTCATGATCAGTTTCCCAGCCTTCGTACATTGGAACTATATGTTGAGTTTGAAATAGGGAACAAATAAAATGAAGAGATTAATATTGCGTCTCAATTTAGAAATAATACTCCTAAGGCAATAGATTTAAATCCTCAACTCGTGGAAATATTCTTTCAACAAAGTTATTATCACACTGTTCATAAGTATTGCTAGCCTATTAAACTGTGGTGTGGCAAACATTGTAATGTAAAGTGAGGAAGAACGACATCTAGGCTCACCCAGCATAAACCACTTGTACTTTTATCATCACATATCTTGTATGTCAATTGGGAATCACTAGATAGGCATGAATATCAACTACTTGAAAATCTCACTCAGATTGATGACCAAGAGTTTTATATCAATTTGGAATTTTAGAGCAAAGAAAATATCCTGCTAGCCTTATAACAATATTCAATTAATAGGCACCAAAATTATAAGACTTAAAGGTTGTAACTATCATATGTAGATGTGCGATGCACAAAATATGGTATAAACTGCAACTAGTGGCTCAAGACAAGCTTTAATTTGAAGAAAGATTGTTGAGGGTTGTCAAAAGATATAGTGGCATGGCCCCCATACTTATGTCTTTACTAGTATAGCATAAGATCACAAACAATTGGACTATGATTTTATTGCTTCATGCTATGGGGAGCAACTAAGAACCATGTTGAACCTTCCTATCACAGAGATAATATAGATGATAAAATCATCGTTCTTTTATCAAGTTTCCTAGAAAAAAGCCTGGCTAGGAAAACAAAAGGCTATTAGTCAAATATTTGGTGATTGGGATGACTTGTACTCTAGTTGTTGAGGTGGTTAGTGGCAATGAAATAAGTGAACTCAAAGACCATTGTGCAATTGTAAACTAGTGATTTATATTGAGGATAATATCTTGACCTTAACAATGTGAAGTTTGAGAGATTGCTCTAGGCATTTAAACCTTGCATTGATATATTTTTCTTTTGTAAGCCAATGCTACAAATTGATAGAACTTTCTTATATGAGAAGTTCAAGTATAGTTTACTAATTGCAACCATACAAGATGGGAATCACAAAGCATTGCCAATTGTTTTTGTAATTGTTGAAGCATAAAATAGATTTAGTTGATTATAATTCTTGGGTATGATATAGATACATGTTACCAATGCCGATGGACTATGCCTAATATTTGACTACCACAATGGGATTATTGTGACAATTGAGGATGAGTCCTTTGGATGACAATTGCCTTATGGTCATTATCAGTTTGGTAACCACGATGTGGCTAGCAACTTTAATAGGTACATCAAGAATACAACCCTTAAAAGACATGTTACAAACATGGGTAACAATTTCCTACTACTATATCTGATTATGTTAAGTTCACATGTGTTGTTTTAATTGATGTAATCATTATTACAAGGTATAAGGAGCAGCCAAGAAAGTAATCTTAAACTAACGAAGTTAGGGTCTCCAAACATTCAGAAAGGACATTAGGTAAAGGCATATTCGAAAGAAAAGTGGGCTTAAGCATTTGATGAATGGCAATGCTTTAGACACATAACAACTAACCTAGTAGAGGCGGTAAATGGTGCTTTCAAAGGAGCATGGAATTTACCCATCATAGTGTTGGTGCAAAGTATCTTCTAATGATTGATGATATATTTTGTATTACAAGGCCAAAAAGTTAAGGAGATGAGCATAGATATTTAAACAACTTTATGATTGCTCTTAGAAGAATAATGAAAAGGCTAGTGCTTTCTCAATGCACACTTGTGACAGGACTAATAGAATAATTCAAGTGGAGACAAAATTTGATGCACATATTGACTGGCTGCCGAGACCAGTTAGATTAATAAATTTGTAAATCGGATTGCACTACTCTACTTGTAGCATAGAGCAACTCCGGGTTGAGCCCCTTGGATCTTCTAATATTAACAATCAAATTAAGATATAAATAAAGAGGGTTGGTTTACAGTAGCTAAAATGACAGGAAAATAGTAAGGCAGAAACTGTAACAGAATGCAAGTAAGAACCAGTCCAAAGGAGTTACTGAACTTGAGGTTAATCCATCATTGATCACTAAGCAATTATTCAATTATTGATCATATTCTATGGCCTAAAATCACAACAAGAATTATTAAAATGATTAATAAGTCTAATCAGAACTTAGCCAATAAATAACCCATCAAAATCTTAATGCATTGTTTGGTTTTCCTACCCTTTTCTACAAGTGATTATCAAAATCTCAATAATCATATTAACATCTAAACTAAATGAATCCATTCAATTCAGACATCATAATA
>JANHAO010010051.1:0-17956 GCA_026873985.1 Saraca asoca
GGAGAATTAATTTGGAGAAATTAATTATTGGATAAAATTAATTAGATTAATTTTATATGCCTTCAAATGATTTGAAGGGCATTATAGACTTTTGCTAATATTTCGGGGGCCTTCTGGTCATACGCATAAAAAAAAATGAATAATGGCCACAGTTTGGATATATTTATATCCAGGGACCAAAATGTAATTTACTAAAATTATAGGGGCAAAATTACAATTTATAGAAATTACACAGGGACCTGTTTGCAATTTATGAAAATTACATGGGGCCAAAATATAGTTTACAAAAACTGTTGGGGCTGAAGTGGAAAATTGGATTTTTCACTTCAGCAGGCCAAAACGACGTCATTTTGGATTGGCCCTATAAAAGGCCAATAAACGCTACGTTTGGCTAAGGCGGTGCAAAGACCACCAGTAAGCTCGAACCGACCGAAACCCATTTGCTCCTCCCTTTTCGGTCCTGGTGAAATCTACCTATTTTGAACTAGAAGTCTGCTCCTTCAGCTTGGCTAGCACCTTGGGAAGGTAGTAGAGGCCTGATTCAAGCATTTTTCGATGTGGATCACCGGTAGGATTGGGACACTTGGACGGGATTGGTGGCAAGCTTTCCGGCCTTCTTCTGCTGCATTTCAACTTCTCTAAAGGTTAGTGGAGCTTCCTTGTAAGCTTATGAGCTTTAATTGTCCAAAACAAATATGATCTGGGGTGAATTTGCTCGACCAAATTGATTTTCAAAAAGTTTTGAAATTCTGGCCATCGAGCAATTCCAGCAGCTAAAGGCTGAGCCAGGGTTACACATGAAGAAGTGTAGCCACAAAATCCCTAACCTAAAATAGTGGCTCCTTCCACTTCTGGAGTTTTAGCTAGCCCTTCCATCTTAGATGCCCTAGCACGGGTTACAAACTTGCAGAAATCTATAAATGAGTTTGTGGATGAATTGGCTCAGTAAAGGTTGCAAAGATAGCAACAAAAGAGGCTAGAAACTCAAATACCTCTATCCTTTCCACCTCTAGCAATGCCAACTACCATGAATCTTAGAAACTACTTGCGAGAGTTCTAGAAGCTTAAGCTTCCTAGGTATTCAAGCATCGGGGTCATTAGTGGATTCTTCTGTATTCTTAGACCAAGTTGAGCATTTGTGGTAGGTTCTTGAATGTTCAAAAGATATAGCCATAAAGCTAGTTGGATTCTAGCTAGTCAGATCCACAACAGACTATTATCAAGGCTAGGAAAACTATGGATAACAAGAGATAGGGCCAATATTTGGGAAATGCTTCACATAACTTTTTTGGAGCAATTTTTTTGCAAAATGACAACATTATGCTAAATTACAAGAATTCCATAATTTGAATTAGAGAAGACTATCAGTTTTTGAGTATGCCGCTCAGTTCCTCCATTTCTCATAATTTGTAAGGCATATGATTCCCACGGAAAGGGAAAAGGCTAGGAAGTTTGTTGATGGCCTTAATGGCCACTATTTTAATGTCATACAAGTCACTAAGGGCACCCCATATGAACAAGTATACAAGCAGGCAATAGAACTGGAAGTAAGATTTATAAAGAGAAAAAGGGCAAGAGAAACCCAGGGTAGTACAATAAAGAAATTTAGATCCAAGGGTACTAGTGGAGATTCTAGAATATAAACATCTTTAGCTTATAGTGCGCCTCCCTTCTGGAGGCTTGATGTACTCATACCCCTATGGCATCTAGGTGTGGGTACTTCAAGTAAAAGACTCACAAGTGCTACTACTTCTAGTTATCGCCCTTCTAGGGGATCCAGTTCAAGCCATTTTGCTCTAGTTAGACTTAAGGCTCGACGACCATGCCAAATCTATGGGAAAGCACACTCAAGGATTTGTAGATGAGCAACTGGAGCCTATTTTGGATGTGGCCAGATAGGCCATTTGAGGGGAGATTGCCCTTATTCTTCTGCCCCATCTAGTGGCACAAAGGTTATAGGTGCATTAGGGAATATTTTGCCTTGATTTGCAGTATCCACAAGGCCCCTATTATTCGATTCTACTGTAAGAAAGGGAGGTAAAAGCTTAGCTAGTAGAAGTCATGGTAGTAGACAGGGAGCTACTATGAGAGTATACACCTTCACAAGGTAGGACGCCTTGGCCATTAATGCTATGATTGTAGGTACCTTAACGGTTGACTCCATTTCGATATATGTATTATTTGATTTGGATGCAACCCACTCATTTGTTTCCCCTTATTTGGCCATACGACTTGTTAGACCCCTACTCCCTCTAGAATCACAACTATTGATATCTACTCCTCTGGGTCAGGCATTGACGACTTATGATATGATTACTTCTTATGAGATTGATGTTTGTGGAACTGTTTTACCTATTGATTTGATTGTGTTAGACATAGTTTACTTTGATGTTATCTTAGGCATGGATTGGTTATCAACATATCATGCATATGTAGATTTCTATAATAAACTGGTTAGCTTTCATGTACTAGATAGAGAGGTTGTCATACTTTAGGGAGATAAGGGTGATATTCTTATCAATCTTATTTCTACTTTACATGGCAGTAGGATGATTAAAAAGGGATGCGAGGCTTACCTAGCATTTATCCAAGACACAGAATCAATGGAACAGAAGGCAGAAAATGTACTAGTGGTTTGGGAGTTCATAGATGTCTTTAATGCCATTAGAATGAAAAGTTGAATTCTATATTGATGTTGCTCCTAGAACTGATCCCATCTCCATTCCATCGTATCGTATTGCACCAACTGAGTTAAAAAAGTTAATGGTGCAATTACAGGATTTGGTAGATAAAGGTCTTATCTATCCTAGTACTTCACCATCGGGAGCTCCTATGCTATTTGTAAAGAAGAAGGATGGAACTTTATGACTGTGAATTGATTAAAAGTAGTTGAACAAAGTCACAATGAAGAATAAGTATCCACTACCTAGAATTGATATTTGTTTGATAAACTCCAAGGTGCTCAATACTTTTCTAAGATTGACTTGTGATCAAGCTACCACCGTTGTGAATATGAAAGGAAGACATTTCAAAGACAACTTTCTGAACATGGTATAGTCATTATAAATTCTTGGTGAGCTCTCATAGCTTTTATGGACTTGATAAATAGGATCTTTAAACCCTTCTTGGATCAATTTGTAATTGTATTCATTGATGACATCTTGGTATATTCCCTTAATGATGAGGCTCATGAAAAACATCTCATAATGGTATTGCAGACTCAGAGAGCATCAACTATATTCTAAATTTTTAAAGTGTGAGTTTTGGCTATCCAGTGTAACTTTTCTAGGACATATGATTTCTAAAGAAGGTATTAGTGTAGATCTTAGGAAGGTGGAAATAGTTTAAAATTGGCTTAAACCCACCTCAGTGACTGTGAGTCATAGTTTTTTGGGTTTGGTTGGGTATTATCACCGCTTTATGAAAGACTTTTCTCGAATTTTGATTCCATTGACCAAATTGACTCAAGTATGCTAAATTTGTATGGTCTGATTTGTGTGAAGTAAGCTTCCAGTGACTCAAGGAGTGCTTGATTATGGCACCAGTACTGGCCTTACCTACCAGTAGCAGTGATTATACCATTTATTATGATGCCTCCAAGATTAGCCTTGGGTGTGTTTTGATGTAGCAAGGCAGAGTCATAGCTTATGCATCAAGGCAACTTAAGAAACATGAACAAAATTAACCCACTCATGATCTGGAGATAGCTATGGTGGTGTTTGCCTTGCAGATTTGGTGCCATTACCTGTATGGCAAGAAGTGTGAGATTTACACTGATTGCAAGAGCTTAAAGTATATCTTTGAGTACAAAAACCTGAACTTGAGGCAACGCCATTGGATGGAATTGGTGAAGGATTATGATTGCTTTATCTTGTACCATCTAGGCAAGGCCAATGTGGTAGTCGATGCTTTGAGTAGGAAGTTTGTAGAAAGCTTGCTCACATTGAGGTTCATAGGAGACTATCTTTCAAGAGATGCAAAAGATTGAAGCTAGTGGAGTTCAATTGTAAATAGTAAAACATGGGATATTCATGGCTCAGATGCAAGTGTAGTTTCCTTTGGTTGATCAAATTGTGACTACATAGGCTCAGGATGTGAACATAAATAGATTGCTGGACAAAATGAAGGAAGAACCAGATTCTGGAATAGCAAGAGATGATAGAGGAGCCTTGACTTATCATGGTCTCATATGTATGCCTGAAGTTTCCAATCTGTGACATCAACTTATGCATACAGCTCATTCTTCATCTTATGTTATGCACCCTTGTAGTAACAAGATGTATCAAGATCTAAAGGCGGGTTATTGGTGGGAAGGATTGAAACAAGACATAGTGGACTTTATTTTTTGATGTCTCACATGCCAACAAGTAAAAGTTGAACACTAAAGATATGCATGCCCACATCAAAACTTGGAGATTCTTGGATGGAAATGGGAGAGAGTGACAATAGACTTCCTTACTGGGCTGCTAAGAACTCCGAAAGGTTATGATTTGATTTGGGTGATTGTAGATCATCTGACCAAGAGTGTCACTTTCTTCCTATAAAAACAAATTATTGGGCCTCTCATTACACCTAGTTGTACCTAGATCAAATTATGTCCTTACATGGAATTCTGTTATCAATCATATCCGACCAAGGTACTCAATTCACTACTTGATTCTAGAGATCTTTTTAAGAGGCTTTAGGTCACAACTTCACTTTAGCATTGTCGTTCATCCCTAAACTGATTGTCAATTTGAAAAAACCATTCAAATTTTAGAAGATATACTTCAAGCTTGTACGCTAGAATTTGAAGGTAGTTAGGAGTGATATTTGCCCCTGATTGAATTTGCTTATAAAAATAGCTACCACTCTACAATTCAGATAGCTCCTTTTGAAGCACTATATAGAAGGAAATATAGGTCTCTAATTGGATAGTTTGAAACAGGAGAGGTAAAGTTATTGGGCCCAGATTTGACATAGAATGCTAATGAAAAGGTTAAAATCATCTAAAAAAAAAAGCTAATAACAGCTCAGAGTTACCAAAAGTCCTATACTAATAACAGAAGAAAGGACTTGGAATTTTAGATGGGTGATCAGGTGTTTTGGAAAATATCATCTATGAAGGGAGTAATGAGATTTGGCAAAAAGGGAAAATTGAGTCCCCGATATATAGGCCCGTTTCCCATTATGAAAAGGATTGGCATTATGGCATACAGGCTAAATGTACCCTAGAATTAGGAAACATGCATCCAGTTTTCCATGTGTCTATGCTAAAGAAGTATGTTCTAAATCCATCTCATATTCTTCCTAAAATTCTAGTTGAGTTGGATAGTCATCTCACTTATGAGGAGCGTCATATAGCTATAGTTGATAGTCAAATCATGGTAAAGAAGAGATGACTTAGGAACTTGAGCCTTTCATGATGGATAAATACCCCCATCTGTTCAAATGACTTATTGGTATAGACCTTCACTTCTTATGATTTTGAAACCTTATTCTCGATAGATAATCTAATATTTCATTTTGATCCAATATAGCCATGCTTTTAGAGTTCAAGGATGAATTCTTTAGTTAGGGGAGGAGTTTGTAATACCTTAGAGAAAATAAAATAAGGAAATGTATAATAATAATTAATATGGTGGACCAAAGTGAAGTTTTTGAATATTTTACTGTGGCCTTAATATAAGTTTCTCTTTTTTTGGAGGGCTTAAACGAAGATGCTGAAGTTCAATGGGGCCAAACTACAATTTACCCCATTTTTCTTTTTATTTTATTTCACTAGGCATTCACCCCTTGCCTGTGTCTTACTTCTTTTCCCCAAACGCTTTCCCCTATTTTTGTGGTATTTTTCCTCTGCTCTGACTAACTTCTTCTTTGATTTTGTCATTGTCTAATGTGCGTGCATGCTCCTTCTTTTTTCTTTCTCTTCTCCGATGCCTCCTCTTCATCGGTCTAGCTTGGTGGTTTCTCCTTCTTCCTCCTTAGCAAGTTTCAGCCAGACCATGAGCTGGCAAACCAGCTTAAACTGAGCTTCCCACACCTCCATTGGATGCTAGTAAGCCTTCCTAAAACATTAGATTTATATTATATAAAGCCTACCTCAAGTTTTTAAGAAATCATACATGAAACCCTAAACCCCAAAAATTTTGTTGTATGTTGAAATTCTTATTAATCAGCTTCAGTGATGCTCCACTGGAGAATCAAGCCCACTGATGTCAATTTTCAATTCTAATCAAATATTTAAATAGGTGGTCTTGCCATATGACTCTTGAATTTTTCAGCTTTAGAAATTGTAGTCTAATATCAGTGTAGGATTGGTGTACTTAATCAATGGACTTTAATTTTAAGTTCAAATATTAATTTTAATACTGATTATAGCCAAATAGGTAGAATGACTCAAATTCTCAAGTTAGGTGACCTAGCACTTTATAGAACTTTCTTGCAACATTAGCCATTTCTTTTGGAAAAGATTTAATTGATTAAGGAGTTCCTAAGGTGAGTAGATAATCCTACTCCTTTGTGAATCATGTTTTGTAGTACAAAATAATTTTGTTATCCAAACACTATGATTTTTGCGTAATTGGATTTTTGATGTCAGCTTGTTATGAAATTTTAACTGTATGTTGTATATCTAAAAATGATTTGCCATAGCGAACTTATACATTTTATATTGATTTCTATTTATGGAACTAGTGATCTCATTTTACCATATGATGCATAAATATAAAAATGATTTATCTTAGTGCATTTTTGCATTTTATAATGATTACTATTTATAGAATTAATGATTTCATTTTACTGTGAGATGGAATTTCTGACATTACTAAAGTTTATGCTACCTGGAATGATTGACAATATTTTCTAATTTCTAATATCATGATTTGAATAGAAATGTTTATTATTTCTAGATATACCTGGTAGCATAATGTTTTTTGATTGATCAATTGTTTTGAAATCCTGAATTCATTGGAAATTCCTTGGAAACCCTCAAGTGCACTTGTGATTAGAATATCTATTGGAGCAATAAGAGAGAGAATATCTGAATATCTGATTGGTGTGTTTGGATGGATTATGGTGATATCTATTAGGTGTGGTTACCTTTAGGAATTATCCTTGGGATTCCAATTGTATTTTAGAAAAAGAAAACTTAGAATATTTTTACTCAAATATTGGTAAATTTTAGAAAATCTTAATGAATTTCTCTTATGTTTATGTCATAATGAGTATTTTTCACAATATCATACTCTATTGCTTATTTTACTTTTGTTGAATACTATATTTAATAACTTGACTTTTCTAATCAATTAAAGTCCTGAAACTTAATTTGAGATTGTACCTTTTAAGCTGGAAAGCTTGTCTTCACAAATGTATGTTTTACCATTTAGAATATGAACATGAATTACAAATTGAGTTTTGGTTTTTTATGGGATTAATTGCTCATTAAATTTCTATGAAACTCGCTCTATTTTCCTCCATGTTTTCCAGAGCCTGAAGTTATTCCCACTGTCCATCCTCATTCATCTGTTTCAGGATTCGCTTATTGATTGAGTAGATTACCTTCTATGGAGCCTAAAGGTATATTGATGGTGAAAGATTTGGTAGTTGGTAGAATTGTCATGTGCATGTATTTTGATTGGTTGATGCCCAGTACAGTATACACTTGTGTTATCTGAGTTGTTGTACTTTTGATTTGTTGTATAGGATGTGTACAGGGCATGCAGCCCTTATTTGTTGTATAGGTCTTGTGCCCGTGAGTTTGGAAAACAGAGGAAATTCTACTAGATTTTCAATAGAAATTAGAACGAAAATATTTGATTATGCATGAAGTTAATTTTGATCTTTGATGTGTTGAGTCAAATTAGGAAAGATTTTGTATTGTTAGGCTTGTAGGAGGTTTCCTAATAGTGGTCTTCTCCGCCGGTGACATTCCATGGATTAGGGCGTGACATTGGTATACTTATTGAATTTGTTTTTCTCAATGAATTGAAGCTTTCAGATTTAGTAGGATGTTTACAAACTGATGTTTATATCTATGTATATGTATGTTTTACTACATTGCATTTGAACATGCATTGTAAATTAACCATTGATTTCCTATGGGATTATTCGTTTATTGGATTTCTAAGATACTCCGTTTTCTTTTTTATTTTCAAAGCTTGAGGCCACTCTAACTATTCATCTATATCCTTCTGGACTTGAGTTTGCTCCTTGATTGGGTAGACTTCTTTTATGGAGTATGAATGCATATTGATGGTTGTATTTTGGTAGCTGGTATAGTAGTTGTTTATGTATTTGTGTCTGGTTGTTGCCCAGTAAATTGTGTATATTGTGATGTCTAGGCTTTTGTTGTATTTTGTTTTGCTATACAGGTTGTGAGTAGGGCATGTCGCCCTTAGCTGTTGTATTGCCCTAATGCCCAAAGTCCAGAAAATAGGGGAAACTCCACTGGATTTTTGCTAAAAATTTGATAAAATATTTCGATAAATGTGTTAGCATTATTTAGACTTATCTTCATGTGCTACATGTTTTGTATTTGTTGAATCATTCTCCATATAGGAGGTGTGTAATCTCAAGAATTTTATTGCATGTTTAGGCTTGTAAAAAGCTATCTATAGATGACTTTCTATGCTGGTCATGTGTCATAAATCAAGACGCGACACATGGCATAAAAATTTTCTATGTTATTAATTTATTGGTGCAGTGCATGCAATGAACGTCATAAATGAAAATGCTGTGTGGTTTTCTAAAAATCTAGTAATTTCCACAGATTACAATTGACATATGAGATCGAGATTATTCATTTGATATTGGTTTTCCCTACGTATTTATTTACATTGAACTGTAGCTCGCTTTTTTTTTTAAAGAAAAAATTGTTTTATTTTTTTTCTTCAAGCATTACTGTAGTCTTGCTAATGGTATTGAAATTCATTTGTGTAATTCCATTAGAGTGGTCGGGATTTCATGAACAGGATATACAGAATCAAATGATTCAATAACGTATAGCTTTTCACATTCTTCTGGTTCATGCAGTGAATAATAAAGAGTCTTATACTCTTATTTATCCATTTCATGAGACGATATGGAAGTATATGGTTTCGTACGTTGGGTTGTAGTGCACTTGATCATGGTACACAGTCATGATTTTTATTTTTATTTTTTTTCAGTTGTGACCCATATATAACTTCAGATTTCAACACATAAAAAAATGCTCGTTGGATTAAATGATACAAATTTTTATTCGCTGGATTAATTATGTATTTACTCGATTCAAGTTTGAGTGTCTAATATAATTAAGTCTTAAATTTTAGCATCTTCTATCAGATTCAACAAAAAATTATTTATTATCACATTAACATAAATATTAATTCTTTACGTAGAAAAAGATATAAAATCTAAAGGAGCTCTTCAGTTTCACTTTCATTCTATAATCTTATACTATATTTTCTTTCCTAACAAGTTTATTGACTTGGCTGTAAGAGAATTTTACGAAATTTTGATTCCAATTTCCATTTTTTTTCGCTTTAAAGATCTTGAAGATCAAGATTTGTTAATATCATATGCAAGAAATTTCGTTTATGCATTTGTAAAAAGAAAAAAGAAACTTAGAACTAAGCATGTTAGTTTAATTGTGCTTGGGTTCTTCGAGTATCCTGATTCATTATTTGTTTTTCTCTCAGTCCATCATCACTCTCTGTCTGTGTTTTACTTTCAAGGACCACAGGTCATCCATCAAAATCAATTAATTGATTAACGTGAAGTAACGTTTCTTACCCGGTTCTCATTTTGTGATTCTCGTTGATATGTCAGTCCTATCAATATCATAGTAGTCTATACAATAGAGATTTGTACAAACAACTTGAAGAACGATTTTGCCTTTAAAAGGATACTAGCACAAACATAATTAAGATTACAGGATGGAAAACGAAATGCATGCAGGCAGCCACCATCATTATCTCTCTCTCTCTCTCTCCAAATCCAAAACTTCACACTTAGTTTTGCATGATCATTAATTAAAGATCGATGAAGATTAATTTGATTCAGAAGATCGAATCTCTACTACAGTTTAAAAATATTGAGACGAAATAACGATTTGTGAAGTCAAACATTATAAGGTTAATTTGAAACTGCATTCACAACATTGATTAATTAAATGGCCATATAAAGCTAGGCTGGATTAATTAATTTCAGCTTTGTAAGGGGTAATTCTTGATACACTAGTGTAATTAATACATTAAATATTGTTTGACACGCGTTTTTATAAATAAATGATTTTTTTAATTTTTTTTTATTAATAACTAAAGTTAATTGATTTAATATTTAAAAAATAATTTTATGTTATGTGAATTTCTTTCCTATCATATCATATGCATGAGTATGTTTACTCAATTATTTAAGTCATCCATCAAAGTCTCAATCAATAATTAATGTGAAGTAATTGTTCTTTCCCAATTCTCTGATCCTCGCTTTGGTTAAGTTCAACCATCACCAGGAAACTTAGTAATATCCAATTATTTTTTTGGGTTCAGTTCGTGGATCATCATGTAGCAAGGAACATGCAGGGATCTATGGTCCCTTTTTCTATAAGGAGTTTTCGTTTGCTCACTGCATCTGTATATATATCAGTATATATTAGAGGTAACCTAGTGTTCAACGTTTATATTTTCCAACTTAATTTGAATTTAACATTTATTTAATCATGATAACAAAAATCTAACTTTAAAAAAATAGGATAAAAACAATATTATCTAATATAAAAAGAAAATTTTTCCTTATTCAACATACCTTCTTTTACAGGGAAATTGGTAAGAATTTTTTTTTATTCCAATAAGATAAATAAATAAGACAAAAACTTGCATGACCTTTGGTCTACCTGCAGACTTGTGTATTGTTTCTTCTGATGGAGTGGGAAATATTTTCTCCCTAGACTGCAGTGGACCACGTAATGATTAAAATCTGAAAAGGACAATTTACTAAACTTCCAAGAATATCCTTAAAGCATATTAATTTTTGAAACAGAGGACGAAGCAGATCAAGCAGTATAAAAAGGCTTGCATGCACTCACACACCGCCATTGCACCAACACCACTAACCCTTGTGCTCTTTCTTCACTTACACTCTTTTGCTATTCTGCGATCATTCCTGAGATGACTGAGACTGAGTGGAAATTACTGGATGTGAAAAGACTGACTTGTGGGGATTTGAGGGAGAAATTGGTTTTGCCACTTAACGAACGCCCCATCTTCCTCGACAGTATCCCTATTCATGACAAAAACCATTATCTTCAGGAAAAAATCATTCCGATAACTTTCCTCACACATCAATCCGGCGATCGTTATAACGAATCTGAAGAGGAAATCAAGATTATTGCCTCTGAAGAAAACCTACGCCTGGGGAGATGCTCTTTCGAGCTTCCTCCGCTGCAGGTCGGGTTTCATTACGACACAGTCGCGAAGGTCGAATACTGTTGGCGAGACAGAAAACTCCACATGCGAGCCACCAGGGCATATCCTACATATGCAGATATAGACCAGATGCCAACGGGATGGCGGTTTCTGGGACGCAAATCGGTGACGAAGACTGACGTGAGAGACAGGATGCTAAGGTTACATCAAGATGACATGACTGAGTTCTATAACAGCATTCCCACAGAAGAACTCAAGGAAGGTCTGAAGGAATTTGTGGGGTTTCAGGTGGGAATCTGGATGAAAGAACTTCGTTGTGTGTCTGGACACTTAAAGGCAGCGGACAGTGCAGTAATGGATGTGACTAATTTGGGTATTGAAGTTTCTTGCAAAGAGGCATTTAAGGAAAATAAAGCGTTTTTCAGAGCCAATACCGATGTTGAAGTGCATTACCAGTGGGCTTATGGCACCCCCTTTGTTGCCATTGTGCCAAACAGCTCTTTTCTACCCCTTCAAACAGGTCAGATGAGAGCAATATCAATACCTTTGTTTTTTTTTCTTTTTTTAGTTTAATAACATATCAGTATACATTACATTGTGAATAATTGTATCTTCTTTTTCTTTAAAAAAATTTCAGGTGAATATTTTTCACTATTTTGAAAATGGTTGCTCGGGACCAGAGGAGTGCAGCAAGCTAGGTAAGATCTATGTCTAAACAATTATATTAAGGATGACTGTATTAAACCAACCCTTTTAATATTTACCCACGCTAAAATATCATGGATTACTGTACTACTAATTAGACTCTTGGGAATTTGGATGACTGTAATTAATATCATAATGCATGCATGCAGGCAAGCAGGCAGGCATTTGTTATATATATGCCTCGTGTGTTAATGGTCTTTTGGCAGATATTTAATCAGCTGCAGATAGTTGTTTTTGAAACTGCCAATATATCAAAGCTAAATTTCAAGTTATCAAGTAACGTTATAGCATTCCATTTTTCTTGCGTATATGGTGGAGAGAACAACTCCGGCTTCCGCTACACTTAAATCGGCATTATGTGTAAATGTTGTACACACACACACACACACTCTCTCTCTCTTTCTATTCCTTTATTAAATCATTTTTTCTAGTTATGGATTTTAGATTAATATTGGGTTTTGTTTTAATTTAATTGGAGCTTGCCATTTGCCGAAGCTAAACGTAGAGGTTGGATTCATTTTGATGCAAATGGTGATGTGTGCAGTTTTTAGAGACATGGCTGCTGTTCATTAATTGGCTTCAAGCAAGTGTGTGTGTGTGTATGTGTGTGTGTGGGTTGAATCAGATCCTCCAATGGGTGTTGAAGCTTTGTACCCACTGCCACTGGTTCTCTCCTTCTCAGTATGCGGCATTGCGTTTGCTTGGAGATTGTTTCTGTTTCGGAACAGTTTCTGTTCCTTTTTTCTTACTTTATGTATTCTATAATTTTTCACTAATTAATTCACGGGTCCGAACTAAAATTACTTGTGGAGTCAGTTCATTTTTCTTTTTTTTTGGGGGTTGACTTTATTGTATTCTCTGCTAGATTTATTTTTTGTTTTACTTTCATTAATTACGTGATTCATTAATTGTTTCCTTTATTATTATTTATTTTAAGGCAGAAATGTAAATGAATCAGTAGCTTTCCTATCCAGCAAGTTAGCAATGATCTGAGAAATGCTTATTATAATTTATACACAATTGAAACCTAGGAGGACGTAAAGTTTGAAGATAGTTACAACACATTAGAAAAAGAAAATAAATAAATAAATAAAATAATTTAAAGTCTATTGGACCACAATGAAGGTTTTAAATTTTTTGTTCTCACCAAAGCATAATTTTCCTTTTTCTAGTGGAGTACAGTAAGTGTGCTGAAGTTTTGTAGGGATTAGAATATAATTTTCTCCTTTTTTTTTTTCTTTATTAGCACAGGCCCCCTACTTTCATTTTCTCTAGAAAACCCCAATGTTACCGGCCTCCCTTTGCGCTCCTTTGTTTCTTCTTCGTCTCTGACAACTCAACTACCGTCTGACTTCTTCTTCTTAATTTTGTCTCTAATCTGGCAACCTCTTCTTTGAGTTGATCCTCTGAGTTGAGCTCCATTCTTGCCGAATTGAAGCAGCAACGGAGCCTCCCCTACTTTGGCTCTGTACTGCCATCTTCTTCTTCCTTCTTTCAACCTAAACTGTCGGTGCAGTCCATGCCCTTCATTCTTCGACTGGCTTCACTCCCAGCATGGCAAGCTTCAGCATTTTTTCCTCCCATCCAAAGTGGGTAGCTCCAATCAGCTTCCCCTATTTTCTATAACTCTGGCCACTTTTCAGCCGTTGAGGTTGTGCAGTGCCTTCGTGTTCCTCCTTCAACCGCCACTGATAAGCCATGTAGCCACTTTGCTTCAGCTCATCTCCATCCTCTTCTTCCCGAACAAGCTTCTTCGGTGAGCTCATCCATTTTTCCAGCTGATTAGCTCACCGATGCCACTGAGTGGTGGATCGGTCCTCTCTCGGCTGGTGACATCTATCATCTTCCTCTTGCCAGGATAAAATGCATTTGCGAGGATAAAATCAACAATTTAAAAAAAAAACAATCTAAAAATTCAGAAACTTTAATTAATAAGAGAAAACATGTCAGTAAATATAGTATTTGACAAATTAAAATGTAAAGTAGAATATAACATTATGAGAAATATTCATCATAATATAAACATAAGTTTGAAATTTACCAATATTCAAGTATCAAAAGATTTTAAGTTTTCTAAATGCAATTGGAATTCAAAGGATAATTTCTAAAGGTAACCATACCTAATAGATATCAGATATCATTATACACCTTATGCTCCTATCAGATATACTCTCCTTAATCTTCTAACAGATATAATTCTAATCACAACTGCATTTGAAAGTTCTCTAAAAGAATTTACAATGAATTTGGGTTTCAAATACAATTAGTCAATACAATATGTCATAATATCTTATGTATTCAAAAATAAGGAGCAATTTCAATCAGTTCATAAATTTAGTGATCAAAATACGTTGTCAATCATTTCATGTAATTGAAAGTTCAAAAATATCATAAATTCGATATAATGAAATGATTCAATGACCAGTTCTATAAACATAAATTAATATAAAAAGAAAAAGTACACTATAGTGATTCATTTTCTTATATACATAACATATGATTATAATTTCAAAGCAAACTACTTTTAAAATTCCAGATATTTAGAAATTTGCGATATTCCAGGTAACAAAGATAATTTTTGTAATATGGAATTCACAAAAAGAGTATGATTATCTACTCACCTCTAACAGCAAGATAACCTCAAATTTCTTTTTCTTGAATCACACTAAATCAATAATTTAGCAGCCAACACCTATCAAAATTGTCTAGGATCAATTTCTAACTAAAATGATACATTCTAAATGTGAAAGAATTTTTTAAGTTAAGAAGAGGTTAGAAGGTATTCACTTTCCAATGGCCGATTAAGATTTGAGTGTGCCACCAGATAAGCATGGAAAAGATAGAATGAAGCCATCGACTGTTGAAAGGTGATGGGTGGCTGGTCACCACCAACATAGGGAGCGATGATAGTGGCTTACTAGAAACCATAATACGCTGACTGTCTAAGCAGGATAAAGTGGTAGATGTCACCAGCCAGAGGAGGGCCGATCCATCGCTCATGACAGTGCTGACAAGCAAATCAACTGGAAAAAGATGCGAGCTCATCAGAGGCTGATTAGTAAGAAGCAAGAGGTGAGCTGAAGCAAAGCAACCACTATTGTTAATCGGTCATAGCTAGAGGAGGAGTCCAATGCTGAGCTAGGATGATCCACGATGGCCAGAAAGATTATAAAAAATAGAGGAGTTCTGATGGAAAGAATTTGGAAAAAGTGTTTTCATTTTTTTTTGAGTAATTTGTTCTAAATTCTCATTTTCATTTAAAAAGATTTAAGTACACTATTAACATTTTTCACCTACGACTCCACCAAATTTGGTAACAGTTGAAAAATTGTTGCCTAAGGTTTAAATAGACAATGATTTTGATAGTGTTGTCTTTTATTTTTAATTTAGGCAACAATTATTAGATAATATTAAAAAAGTATTGCTTAATATAAAATAAACAACAATTAATTGACTGTTACTAAATAAAATTATTGTCCAATATAGAATAGGCAACAATTGATTGATTGTTGCCAAATTATAATTCATGGACAACAAAAAAATTTGTTGCAATATGTATTACTGACAACACTTTTGCAATTATTATATATATTAACCGGCAACATTTTTTTGTGTGTTGCTATTATAAATTATTTTAAATAAATATTTTTTACATCAAAAAAATATATTTTAATTATATTAAATAATTTAAATTAATTTTCCTATTTAAGCTTCTAAAATTTTAAATTTATTTTTCTAAACTTGATTTTACACAATAAAATTAAATTTCATAGAAGTTAAATGCATTTTTAACTTTTATTTTTTAGGATTTCATTTTGACATTTAGTTTTACGTTTTATTTTTTGTTGTAACTTACACACTTATCTCATATTTAACAGTTATCTCATCTCATTTTTAGCAGAGTTATTTGTCTCTGCAAGGTCGTCCTTGTGGTTAGCTCATCTAAGACTTCGAGTGTGAAGACTTCTTCACTGATTAGAAAGTTTGTCTCACAGTAAGCATTCCATCTTCTGTTTATTCTTCTTTGGACCTATTATTTAGGTTGTGGTTTATCTGTTGAAATGTCTGTCAAAGCTAAAGAAGCGCTGGGGATTTCTCAGGTACACAGGGAATTTAGATAAACTGGGGTAATATCCAATAAATTCACTGAGAAGTATATTGGGATTTCCTGCGTTTAATTCAAAATTTTACAAAATATTTTGTTTACAAATTTTCAATTTTTTTAAATAGATTATTGAATTTTGAATGGAACTAACGCGATTCAGCAGTGTTTGCGATACAAAGATCGATGTTGGATCATGGATCCGATCGAATTATATTTGGGCGGCTTTAGGGTAGACATGTCTATGCCTTGGATTCAGCAATTTCTCCTGTCAGCGTATGTAGTTCTATGTAATTTAGATATGGGCTGCTTATTGTTATTATTAAGCTAAGGAATTGAGCTTATTCATAAGCTCTGCAGTAGTCTTCCTTGGATGTTTTCCAGTAGTTGTAATAATTTTTTTCTGTATTTTGTGGTAAAATTTCCTGGATTTATTATTGCAAATGTAACAATATTTATGCATGTGCAAATATAGGAAAGGAAAATTTCACATAAATGTGAAAAACTGTGTATATGCTTTCCTATGCTTCATAGGAAAAGAAAGAAGCAATATACAAGTTGCTGCCTTTGACTTCCGTATGAATGAATAAATTTTGGTCCTAGTTAAAGCACAGTATGATGTAATAAATTTTGGTCTTGGTTAAAGCACAGAACTCTTTACTATGTATTTTGCGATTATTTGATGGTGCCTTTCATAGATATTTGAGTACTTTCTGACATCAGAATCTCACATGTTTGTAATTCAATTCTGAAACCAGATATAGTCCAAGAACAGCAGCTAGTGTCTTTTGACCGGTTGCCAAACCAATCAGATAAGTAATTTATAATCTGATTATCCTACTCTATTTGTAGTATAAGGTAACACCAGGTCGAATACTGTAAGAAAAAGATAATTTTACAATAGAATATTCTAACAGACTCAAGTCCGTTGGAATATTCCAATGGAAATTCCAATGGATTTTAGTCCGTTGGGATATTCCAACGGAAATTCAAACGGACTAAAATCCGTTGGAATATTCCCACGGATATTGCAACGGATTAGTATTCCATTTGAATATCCGTTGGAATATAAAAAAATTCTAGTTTTTAATTTTTTTTTTAAAAAAAGTTATTCCAACGGACATTCCAACAGAATTTGTCCGTTGGAAAATGGAGCGTTTTACATTCCATCGCAGCGCGCTGTTTTACTTTTCATTTCCAACGGATAAATTCCGTTGGAATTTTTGAAACCCTTATTACCGTCCCCTCTTTCTTTTTCTACAGATTTGTGCGCGATTCTTCTTCTCTTCTTCACTGTTTCTTCGTTGTTCTTCGCTGTTCCTCGTGTTCTCAGATCCTCTCTCGGCGTGTTTTCTTCATTTTCTTCCTTGTTCGAAGCCAAAATTATATTGCAGCACTTGTATCCTCTCTGTTCATCTTCCTGTTGCTCAACCATGCCGCTGGTAGCAACTTCAAGCTTGTCAGGTGATTGTTTTATGTTATTTAACTTTCATAATGTTTTCTGCTAAGGATTGAACTCATTAGTAACGGAAATTTTGTGGTTTTGGCTGAGAAAATTTGAAAGATAATAACTTTGTGCTCGGTTGTCCGTTTGAGGTAATTTTTTTTTGATTTCATATAACTTTTCGAGATCTATGCAATCAAACCACCAAAGGTGGTTTGCCCGATCAGAATTGCAAGAAAAGGCCATTTTGATTGATTTTTTTATATTTTTCTCTATTTTATTATTGTTTGACCAACTTTAATTATTTTTGTTGAGTTAAAT
>JANHAO010010052.1:0-17956 GCA_026873985.1 Saraca asoca
ATTATAATGTAATATTATTTAATATTAAAGTAATATTATTTCTCTTGGGCTTTATTAAAATTATATTACATTGGGCTTAATTATTTATATTAATTAGACTAAATCAATAACTAAAGCCCAAACGTCTTTCTACACTTTCTATTGGACTAGGACTCTCAGTTGGACTAGGACTATCAGTTGGACTGGGCCTAAGTCTTTTCTCACTAAAACCCTAGAGTTATGAATATAACATTAGGAATTAGTAAGGCAATTGTACAACAACAAGGAGGACGACAGAAAAATAAGTCAGCTGAATAAAAACAGTTTCTATCAGAAAAATAATTGAATGATCCTAGAAAAATAGAGAGAGCCGTCTTCTAACAGAGACACAGTGAGAGAGGCGATTCCATTCAGCAGATCGGAGTTTTGTCTTGCTAGTGTGTGGATACCATAGAGACAGATCTACCATTTTGTGTTGGTGATTTCTACATCCAGCTGCAGCACACCATTCAGCCGCAGCATCCTATCCAACCACAACATCAAGGAAACAAAATCTGGGTTGCTGCATTCAATCGTAACATCATATCCAGCCACAGCATCAAGGAGACGGATTCTGGTGTTGCTGAATTGCATCAAGCAGCTGATCTATGTTGCTATATTTTGTATAAACACAACGCAATAAGGTATTATCTAAACTAACTAATTTATATTTTGTGCATGGATCTTTGGTGGGTTTCAAAAAATTTTAATTTTTTCGCTGTGCTTGCTGTGCCGAAACCCAGCACCGATGTATCTTTTGTTGTTGAGAGCCAGCCTTTGGCTTCAGCAATAGCTCACTCGGAGGGGCCGGTTCCCACCTCTCAGCCCGAGATGGTAGCTGCAGTTGAGGTCGCTACCCTCTCTAAGCCCTTTGCTAAAAAATGAAAGGTAGACAAGGGGAAAGAGGTTGTTACTCGTAAATGGGCCGCGTCAGAGATCAAGGTCATGGAGCAATCTATCGAGCCCAACTCCAAAATGAAGGAGTATGCTGACGTCCTTGTGGATAATATCAGCATGATCTTAGGACCTTGCAAAAGATCAAAGTGTTGGAGTCTGAGTTCTATTGGGAGATTAGTGGGTTATGGAGTTCACCATGGTTTAGTGGTAAGTAATACCTTTTCTTTCTTACTTCTTTCATAATCTAACTCAGCTATCTGGCTTTTTAGAATTTATTAATGATGATGAAGGTGGACAAGGCACTCCAAGCTAAGGGTAAGAAGAACATGAAACTCATGGAAGATTTGTCTGTCGCTATTGCTGAAGTGTTAGAGTTGAGAAGGAATGTCAGATATGCTAAGGCCACCTTATCTCGTGAAGTGGTGAATCACGAAGCCATTGTAGTAAATCTTAACCTTGTGACTAATGATTTGGCCAAAGTAAGGATTAATTTGGATAAAGCTCTCCAATGTGCTAATTGGGTGGCATAACGGGCCAAAATCTTGGAGTAACATGCTACTTCAGCAGAGCAGCGAAGTAGGGAAGCCAAATAGTGAGTTAAGGTCGCTATGAAAGAGTCAGAAGCGGCAAAGAAGGAAGTTACTCTTAGGAATTAGGAGATTGCCAAGATCATGGCAGAGACTGCCTCTTTAATCGTGGAAGTGACAGAGAAAGTAGAGTGCAAGACTAACGCTGCCTTTCTGTACACTCTGTGGAGGCATCATCCCGAATTGGACTTCTTCTTTTGTGAGGAGGCTCGTGCGGTTGTAGAGAGTTTCAAGAAAAGGGCAGCCAAAACTAGTTCCTCCAAAAAGGGTGCAGAGTCTACGACTGAGGCTCCTCGCACTGGGGGGTTTTTCCCGAATGGAGAGTGATTCACAACGTGTGGGAGCTGCTGAAGGTCTAATGATAGGTGACCTTGCTGTTGCTCCCATCAACTCTTCACTTTGCGAAAGCTCTGCTCATAAGGGTCCAACTCTTGAAGATCTTGTTCCTTAGACCCTGACGATTGTAATTGATAATTTTTCTCTTTGTCTTTTGAATGTATTTTTTAATACTATACGAACTCCGCTTCATTGGATGAATTGTTGAATGAATTTGCCATAATACTTGTGTATTTCTTTTCTAATTTCTTAATTGGCTACTTCATAAGCATGATCCAATAAAATTTAATACGAGTGAAGATTCTAATGGATCGTGATTTTGGCTAGTATTCTACCTAATACATCGCTCACTCCTCATGCAAGTCTTTATTGAAGCTTTATTTAGAAATAATCAAATATGTACACATAAAAATCTGAGAGGAAAACTTATGTGTCTTTACATATTTCTGAATAATTTACAAAATTCAAACCCCTTACTGATAGTAGGGGCGAAGGTGCTCAGCGTTTCAGTCTCGAGGAAATTCTATTTCATTCAAGTTAGCTAGATGATAAGCTCCATGACCAATAACTCTCTTAACGAGATACAGGCCTTCCTAGTTTGGCCCCAGAGGCCCATTGTTGGCCTTATGTGTGCCAGGAAGTACTAGGCGTAGAACGAGATCATCGACTTTGTAATTCCAAGCTCAAACCCTTCTATTGTAACATCTCGTGACCTGTTATTGGTAGGTCGTGACCCTAAGGCGAGCTCTCTCTCTCATCTCTTCTATGAGGTCTAGATTCATGGTGAGTAGTTGATTGTTGTCTTCTAGATCAAATGCAATCCTTTGCTAGGTTGCTACCTCAAGTTCTACTGGGATCGTTGCTTCGGATCTGTATACCATTGCAAAGGGAGTTTCTTCGATGGCACTACAGGCTATAGTTCTGTAAGCCCAAAGCACCTTTGGCAGTTCATCTACCCATGCTCCCTTTTTGGCCTCCAACTTCATCTTCAAGATGTGCTTGATTATCTTGTTGATGGCCTCGACTTGTCTGTTGGCTTGCAGATGGTTTACGGCCAAAAAGCTCTTCGTAATCCTAAGATCATCGCAGAATTTGAGGAACTACTCATTGGTGAATTGAGTCCCAGTGTCAGTTACGATCTATTGGAGGACTCCAAATTTGCAGATGATATTACTCCATACGAATTTCATGATCTTTGCAGATGAAATTTTTGTGAGCTCCTTTGCTTCTGCCCACTTAGTGAAGTGATACATAGCCACTATTGCATGTTTATAATTTGCGTGAGCTGTAGGTAGTGATCTTATAAGGTCCATCCCCCAAATTGCAAAAGGCCATGGACTAACCATTTGCCATAGGTATGCTAGCGGGGCTTGCGGGATCATCGTAAATCTTTGGCATTTATCACACCTCCTGATGAGTTCAATTGCATCTTGTTTCATTGTGGGCCAATGGAATCCCTACCGAAGGGCCTTTTGAGCTAAAGACATCCCTCCAACATGATTTCCACAATGGTTGACGTGAATTTCTTCCAAGATGATATCCCAATTTGGGCCATCGATCCATCTTAAAAGTGGGATTGAAAACCCTCTCTTGTATAGCATATCGTCATAGATGCAATATCTGGCCGCTCGAACTCGTAACCTTCGAGTCTCAAGCTTTTCTTATGGCAACTTCCCTTTTTGCAAATAGTCAAGGATCAGATTCATCTAAGAACCTGGCATCTTAGCAATAGTCATGATAACATCCTTTTGCTCTATACTCGGGGATGAAAGGAACTCTACCAGGATGGCTCCCAAGAAGTCAACATCCTTGGTCATGGCAAGGCAAGCCAAAGCATTAGCATGTGCATTATGGGCTCGTGGTATTTGGTTGACCTCGTAATACTAAAATGATCTTAACAACTCCCAGACTTTTTACAAGTAGACAGCCATCTTTGAACCTTGAGTTTGGTACTCTCCTCACACTTGGCAGACCACGAGCTGTGAATCACCAAAAATCTTTATTCTTGCAGTCATACCTCTTTGGCTATCATAGTCCAGCTAACAAAGCCTTGTACTCGGCCTCATTATTCATGGCTTGAAAATCGAACCTTAGCATGCAGAGGATTTTGTGCCCTTTTCAACTAATTAGGAGCACCCTTGCCTGATTTTTTGTTTGCTAGATGACCCATTGACGTACAGTTCCCAGCTTGAAACTTCTTGTGTCTTTACTTTCTCTTGCATGGGGCCAGTGAATTTTGCTATAAAGTCTACTAGAGCTTGCCCTTTTATCATCGGTCTAGGCTTGAATTGAGTTTCAAACTAAGCTAGCTTGATCGTCCATTTGAGGAGGCATCCCAGACGTCCATCTTTTGTAAGACTTGCCTAAGTGGGAACTATGTCAGCACTTCTATACTGTGTGCTTGGAAATAGGGTCGCAGCTTTCTCAAGGCAATCACTGGGCAGTAAGCAAGTTTCTCCATCAGTGAATACCTTGTCTCTGTGTCTAGTAATCTCTTGCTTACATAGTAAACGAGAAGCTGAACCCCACCTTCTTCTCACATTAGTGTTGTACTGAGCGCGTACTGGGATACTCCCAGCTAGACGATCAGCTTCTCACTCTCTTTTGGCTTTTACAAAAGAAGAGCTCAGTCGAGATACTGTTTGAGCTACTGGAAGCCAATTTCACATTCCTCTATCCACTCGAACCTTTTTGCCTTCTTCAGGACTTTGAAAAAAGGGACGCATTTATCAATTTCTTTGGATATAAACGTACTTAGCACCACGACTTGGCCATTCAGGCTGTGGACATCCTTGGGCCCTATGAGGGATCTCATGTCGAAAAGAGCTTTGATCTTTTTGGAATCAGCCTTGATCCCTCTGTTGTTTAGCATGAAGCCGAGAAACTTTCCAAAAATGACCCCGAACACACATTTGTGTGGGTTTAGCTTCATTTGATGTTTCCTCAGGATTTGAAACATCTCTCTTAGGTCACGGATATGGTTGACAACTTGTTCAGATTTTACTAGCATATCATCCACATACACCTCCATCGTCTTACCGATTTGGTCTTTGAACATCATGTTTACCAACCGCTGGTAGTTTGCTCCCGAATTCTTTAACCTAAGGGCATCACTTTATAATAGTATAACCTGCAGTCAATGATAAATGAGGTGTGCTTTTCATCTTGAAGGGCCATAGGAATCCAGTTATATCTTGAGTAAGCATCCATAAAGCTAAGGAGTTCGTGTCCCATTGTCGCGTCCACCAATTGGTCGATCCTTGGCAAAGGGAAGCTGTCTTGGGGCATGCCTTATTGAGGTCAGTGAAGTCTATATACGTTCTCCACTTCCCATTTTTCTTCTTCACAAAAATGGGATTGGCTACCCAGGTGGGATAATGAGCTTCTCGGATGAACTTATTCACTAACAGCTTGTCCACTTCCTCCTTTAATGCCTCATGCCATTCGAGGGTCATTGGCCTTCGCTTCTGGTGTACCAACTTATGGCTAGGGTCAATATTTAACCTATATGAGATGACCTTTGGGTCAATGCCAGCCATGTCTTCATAGTTCCAGGCGAAGATATCAAGATTTACTTTGAGAAACTCTGTAAGTTCTATCTTTACACCTAGAGATAAGTTCATGCCCAGTTTGAGGCATCTTTCAACATCTGCCTCACTTACTCGAACATTTTTGAGCTCTTATGTCAGAGCTGTCATCCTTTCAACATCGACCTCATGGGATAACTTATGCTAGATGAGCTTATGGATCACGGCTCTCATCTAGAGACCACATCAACTTTCCTTCTCCTTTCTCCCATTTCAATTGCTTCCTTATAACATCGTTAGGCTACTTCTTGCACTCATCCAACTCCATTCGAGGTCGAGAACCTGACGGTAAGCGTCTTGGGCAATATGACCATATCTATGTCATTCATTATTGGTAGCCCTAACACCACATTGTATGCTGATGGAGATAATTAAAAAGTTAGCCAGGGCAATGGCTTGGTAGCCCGAATCTTTAAGGGTTATAGGGAGTCTTATTTGTCCCGTTGGGATTACTATGTCCCCCGTGAAGCCAAAGAGGGGTTTTGGAGATGGCATGATCTGATTGGGGCTTATGCCAATCTGGTCGAAGCATTGTCGGTACATCACGTTAATCAAGCTGCCTGTTTAAACCATGATTCTCCGTACTTTAGCATTGCCGATTTTGGCTCGTATAACCACAACTTCGTTATATAGAGAATGCACTCCTCGAGCATCTTCGCTGGTAAAAGTGATGCAATCGATGCTTGTCCTGGCCTTTTTTGCTAGTCCTCTAGCTTCATCATGCCTCGCAAGTAGGACATGTCTCGCCTCCCATATGTACCACTCGTGGGATCTCTTTGAAGCTCCTGCAATATGCAGTTCACCGTGAATGGTGAATATTGTCCTCACCGAGGGCATCGATTCATTTTTAGGAGTTTGCTAGCTCTAATGCTCAACTAGCTGCTGAGACCGTGAGGGTCACTGTCCTGAGGGTCAGACCACATAGTCCCTCAAGCAACCTCTTCTAATGAAGTCTTCAATCGCATCTTTAAGTGCCTAGCAGTCTGAAGTATTGTGGCCAACCTCATTATAATTGGCACAAAACTTGTTCTTATCTCTTCGATAGAGAGGAACTTTTATAGGCCTAGGTCTTCCAAAATTCTCGTTATCCCTCTCCGTTGCGAAGATTTAACCAGGGGTGTCTGATAGAATACTATAGCTATCATAGCGATTTTGGTGCTGAGGTCGCTTACCCCTAGCTTTCTTTGCAACCTAACCATCTGATCCATCTTTCTAGCTGCCTCCATTATTCCCATTATTTGCCCTTCTTTTGCTTCAACTGAAGCCACTTGGTTTCTCTTTCTACTTGGGCTTCTTCAAGTCAAAGGTCTCTTCCCACTTAATTTCTTTTGTCGCTCACTTATAAAACTCTCTCAGGTCTCTCACCAGGGACTTATATATACTTTCATAAAGTTTACTGTCCTTTTGGAGCCCAACTGAAATAGCTATGAGAATGCTCTTGTCTATGGGGTTTTCAACATTGCTAACCTCGCATCTAAACCAGGACATATAATCTTTGAGTGACTCATCCCTTCGTTGAAAGACCGTCATAAAGTGACAGGACGGTGCGAGCTATCTCTTTAATGCCTTGTATTGGCTAAGGAATTTCGCTCGGCATTATTCCCAGCTGTGAATGCTTCGAGTAGGGAGGTTCTTGAGCCACATATAGGGTATCTGCCCAAGGGTAGCAAGGAAGACACGACATTTTACTAATGGATTGGTGGTACAGAGGTCTATATGGACATTGAACGAGTCCAAATGGTTGTACGGGTCGCTATCCTCGTTATATAGCGGAATGTTTGGGATTTTAAATTTTCAAGGGAGAGGTTGGGTCTCAATTTCCCGAGTGAAAGCTGACCTTTCCTCATAATAATCTTGGCTATTCTAAGCCCCGAGTCACTTCTCCAGCTACCAGACCCTCTTCAACAGCTTTTCAATCTTCAGGTCTGGAGTCTTAGATCATCAACTGGTGTTTCGATGACTCCTGTTTCCCCTTGACTACGAGAGTGGTGATCAAAAGTTTTGCACTTCTTACTGTCTTCAAGACTTGGAGAGCGGTGCTCTGACCTATGCTCATGGTCAGTCCCACTTGAGCTTCTTTCTTGGCGCGGGCTATAGCATCACTGGTCATCCTCTCATTTGTCCTTATGGGTCCAATAAACTTCTGACCTTAGTCACAAGTTAGACAATGGACAGAGCTAGCTTGTCGATGCTCTTCTCTTACAACCTTCCTCCAGGCACGGTAACTTTCACCTGTCTTTGCGCACCTTGAACTTGCACTTGAGCCAATGTCCTCACTACATCATCCAATTTTCTTATGGTGTGTTCAAGTGTTTCCTGACGCTGGAACCACGCTTAAACTCCGTTCGTGTCAAAGACAACAGGTTGATGAGAAGTGAAGGGTGTCATGCCTACAACGGCATCTATCGTTGGGGTGGCAGAGGTTCCTGCCATAGGAAAGACTGAGCCTCCAGCCAGTAGCATTTCTCCTTGTTGCTATACGTGACCATCTGGTTGGCTAGCGACTACGCCAGAGCTTCTAGTGGTCCTTCCTCTTGCCAATAGTGGTTAGACAGTGAATCAAAGAAGAGAACGCAGTTTGGGCCCCACAGTGGGCGCCAAAATATTAACGGTAAGGTTTAGTGTTAAGGATCCAAATCTTAGCCAACAGAGAAAGTTCTTGAAACCCCAAGCTACAAGCTAAAAATGCAAGTTTGAATCAGGAAAATGAGAGTGAAGAGAAGGAAGGATGATAGACACTGGGTTTTTATCATGATTCGATTAAAGCCCGTTTAGGCCCCTACGTCCACGGTGATTTATATTTTTTGTTGAACAATGGTTATTCTATATGGTTTTACAAGGATACAACAATAATATACTCTCACTTTATAAGAGCTCTCTATCTATTCTAGCAGAGTATCTACATGTCACTCTTCTTCCTCCCCTTTTATAATAGTCTCCCCCTCCTATTTATAGAAGCAGGGAAGGATATAAGTGTAATTTGATAGATAGTAAAATGATTATTTTCGTTGCTTTGGGTATTAAATGCTTGGTGTCGAATAATAAATGTTTAAGCAAATCATTGTCATACTGTCGGGAGGTGGATGTGTCGATTTGGAAGTTGACCTATCAATCGGGGGTACGGATCTTCAACTGCTAACTAGACTTATATACATATTCTCAACTCGCTGTCTTAGCGACCTGAGGCTGTGCTAACTAACCTTGTAGTGTTCATCTAGCGGGTCTCCTGGAGGATGACCAGAATGGCATGTTTCTGTCAACAAGCTGAGATCCTCCTTAATGAGTCTGGTCATCGCTTGGCCCTCGTCCTACATCCTGCGTTCACAACTGGTGTGCTGGGACTCCCCACTGAACGACCTCGATCTTTATGCGATCTGAGCCTTCATTGGTTAGGTTTTATTTCTTATCGGACCTTTGGTGAGTTCATTTTGCATTATTCGAAAAATATTTATAATAATATTCAAATTTTTAATTTGGATATAGAAGAACTATCTTTAAATAAAAAGATATAAATATTTCAAAATTCATATTTTTAATTCAATTAAATCCGTCTCAACCAGTATTCCAATGATACTGATTAAAAAGGCATATAACAACATTTCACATTCTCTTTCTTGCCCAATTCCAATGATACTGATTAATAAGACATGCGACAACGTTTCACTTTCTCTTTCTTGCCCTTGATTCAACGTAACATAAAGTAAGACTTTCATAAGACCAACATTATTGTGATCTTTGAAAATGATAAGGAGGATAGCCCTTTTGTGGACTTTTTCCACCAAAGGTTGAGTAATCAATATGAAAGGGGCCCCAAAGGTGAATTGTCTTGTGAATGCTTTAATAATAAATTCATATGACAAAAGCATAGACTAGCCGCACATTATTTTTATTATATGTATGAAATGACCTCAGGGTCAAAGATCAAGATTCAGGCGCCGCTACCACTTTTTTCTAATCGCCCTGCTGCCGCCTTCAGCGACTCATCAATCTCCATCATTATGTGTTAAAATTCGACAACATTAGAATTGGAATGCTCCTTGTTTTTAGGATTTGGATTGCTCCAGAGGAGATTGAGCAAATAAATTTTAAAAAAAAAAAAACATAATTTTTCATCCTAGATTTGATAATTTTTTTATTGAAATTCATAATTTTAATACAAAAAACTTATGTATCTACCTCTTTTTCAAAATCTATTCTCTTAATTTCTTTCATAATTTTGTTTTTACAGGCACTCTTCATGTTTTATTTTTTTATAAAAAATAAAAATACTTTGAATTCATTAAACAAATAAGTTATTTTCTTAAAATTTAAAAATTTTCAAATTAGATTTCTAAATTTAAGGAGCTACAAATTATTCTATAAAATTTTGACAAAAATGAAAAAGTTAATTGAATATTGAATTTTAGTCCTAACTAAGCATTTTACACATACTTTGATGAAACTCTTATTATTCTTTTTTTACAAGACACAAAAATCATATTTGAATGTCTTATTAATTTCAAATCTTCTTCAAATTCATATTGTAAAATTTATTTTGACGAAGAAATAAAATATTTAATATCCATTTCACGCCTTATAAAATATAATATACTTTGACAAAGACAATTTTAAAATGACTCTTTTCAATTTTATAATCAACTTGTGTAACTAAATGAATACCTACCTTATGTTTGGATGAAAAGAAAAGAAAAAGTAAGGAAAAGAAAAGAAAATAGTGAGAGTATTTTTTTTTTTTGTTTGAATGGGGGTGAAATTGGGGAGAAAGAAAATATGTTTTGGATAGACTTTTCTATTTGAAGACATGCAAAATGACAAATTTATTTTTAATAAAATTATTAAGGTTATTTTTTATGAGTGTAAAATTGTTTAAAACAAGCAAATGTTCATTTTCTACTTATTTTCTCTTCATTTCATTGGTGAAGAGAAAAAATTCTGTGAATCCCATTTCTTCATTTTTTTTTTCTTCTTTTTATCCAAACAAGAGAAAATGTATTTTTTCTTCTTCTTTTCCCTCTTAATTTTCTCTATTCTCTCTTCTCCGTCGAACAAAACAAAGGGTTAGTAATTGGTAATCAGCCATAAGATTCAAACTTATGCATTTCCGAGAATGTAATTTGATCAAGTTTTTGTTTTGCTACAATACTCAATTGAAAAAATTCTTATACATAGGCAAGTTGTGAGTTTTCTGAAATAATTTCGTACGCTTTTGTAACATTTTCATAATAAGCAATGTTTTTTTATAAATATTACAAATTGTTCGAAAATATTTTACATTGTAACTTTGTTTAATGAACTTATAATTTGTTGTGTATTGATTAAATATAAAATTCATTTCAAATTATAACATTTGTGAAAGCATTGTGAAAATAACCATTTATAATAAGTATACTCCATATATTATTATTTTTTTCTTTGGTTTTGAAAAGCCTCTTTTTTTTTATTTCTCTTTTACCTATTATTATAGAGAATTTTTATTTTTTATCCATCGTTTTATAATATTAAGAATATATTTATTATTTTTTTGCTTTTATTCTTGTTATATTAATATCATTTTAATAAATTAATACAATATAACTCTTTTTCTGTTTTTAGATTAAAGTTATTTACATGCTCTTATGTTTTCTGTACAGAACAAGAGATAAAAAAGAAGCAGTGAAGCATTAAAGTGAAAACCCATTAATTCATTAATTGAACAAAGTCTTATGGTTCCATCCCTTTGATTTAGTCAATAGTTATTGGGTGAGACAACAGTCAAAGTTAGCAGTAGCGCCCCACACCACACCCGTCCTAATCTAGGCCACTACTCTATATATGGTTTCAAAGTAAGTGAAATACAGCTGTGAGTTCCGGAAAATGCGTTATTAGGTGACAAAACAATTACTTGCTTTGGGGGTCAACTTCCATGTTTAACGTGCTAATCTGGTTCCGGTTATTCTTCTCAACTCAAGCAAGGAAGATGACTACATGGATATCTCAATTTTTTTTAACATATTCAAACAATAAATTTAAATGGGAAATAAATATAAAAATTATTTTATGTTATATATTTTTTCCATTAAAAGATTTGGATAATTTTTTTGTTATTTTTATTATATTAAAAAAAATAAATATAGCATTTTTTAATCTTATTCGTAAAAAAATTGAGAGAGTAAATTTAAGAAATATATATATATAAATTTTTTATTAAAATTATGAATTTCATAATAAAAAAGTACAACTTTCTCTCTATGAAATCGAAAAAAAATTAATAATAAAAAAATTATAAATTCCATAATATATAAAAGTTTTATATTTATGTTTGGCTGACATGATAAAAAAAACAGAAGAATCCAAATTTTATTAAATGATGGATATAAGACAAAAATTAAATCACAGACAAAAAATTATATTTTTATTTAAAATTGAAAGATTGAAAATATTAAAAATCGCGGCATCCAATCCTCTGTTCATGCATATGTAGCCAAGACTTTTTTTTTTTTTTATTTGGTTTGAGTACAAATTTGTCATAATCTAAAGATATTTTTGTTAATTAGTCAAGTAAGCAGATTTTCAATGACTTACTTTGACAGAGTGATTGAGTGAACGAAGATGAGAAAACCAAAGCGGTGAAAATGAACGCTGATAAGATTAGCATAATCTTATTTTCCATTTGAGGTTCCCAGGGATTTATTTTATAACTGGTTATGCATAATTACATATTCAGCACAAATAATAGTTTGACGGCTATTAATCCTTGTTTTAAAAATTAAATTTGCAATGAGTTGAAAAAGTTATTGAATAATGATTGGATTGATGTAGTTGATTAAATTAAGTATTAAATTTGATGATGTTATGAATATATATATATATAAATTTATTAAAAAATTAAATAATAATTATTTTATATTATAAATATAAGTTTATATTTTATTAAAAATTAAATAAATTGACAAATTTTTAATTAATTAAATGTTAAATATATTTTTTATTGAGTTTTAATTAGGTATAAACTTATTAGACAAATTCAATAAAAAAGTCTAAAAAAAATCTAATTAATTTTTTATTTTTTCTCTATTCTTGCTAATTCAATCGTTAAAATAATTTTTTTGATTAATTCAAATTAAAAAAATATAATAATTAATAATCAAATTATTCAATCTAGTCCAATTTTAAATAACATAAAAAATTATCACATATAGAGATACATATCACAAATATTAAAAAAATACTCTTTTCTTAAAAAAATTAAATATTTTATCACAAATAAATAATTTAAGTAATACAAATTTTAATCTTAAATTATGTGCATGTTATAGAACCAAGAGCTTGAAATTTTCATAAATCACATTCATATTGTATACAAATGGACAGTGATAAGATTAAAAAAATTTTGTTTATGATTACATTATACGCATACAAAAATAAATTTGAAATATTTAACCAAGAATAAAATATTATCCTTTTTTGTTCTCCCTTTTATGTGTCAATTTGTATAATAAATTAAATTTCAAATATTCTAATCTCTGCATAAAATATTTTTTTTTTCTTTTCAATTGATAAAAGAAAATATGAGAGTAATCCTATAAATTTGCAGAAATCAGTATGTATAATTAACGTGCGTCTATATCTATAATTTTACTTTTATTTGTTGGGACAATTCTGCTCATAATTCATAGAATTAATTAACTCCTGGGAAGAGGCACTTGAGACATTTCACAGGCACAATGCAATTAATTAACTTGATTGATTCAATTAGGAAGCAAAAGTAATATATGATGGTGATATAAAGGAAAGAAAAAAAATATTCAATCTATGTCCCCACATCCACGTTCAAATTAAGTAAGATTTGAATATAAATTCTATCTATTTTATGAGTGTGAGTGTTAGTGTGAGAAGTGTAAGTTAAATAAAAATTCAAAAGAAAAAGCAGACAATCTAAATTTATTATATATGATTATGAATTTCCTCATTTTTTTAATTGATAATAAAAATTTACGAGAAAAATAAGTATATAAAATTTTTTATATAATAAATTTAGATTTCTCTTTTTTTTATCATATCAGAAAGAGATGAATCTCATTACACATAAAAGACTGATTTTGGATCATTACATATAAATTTTTTTATTTCTCTTTTAATATAACATGAATATAATCAAAAGATAAAAGAAATAAATCATATTCTATTAAAGGTGAATTCTAATAAAAAAAATTATGAATTCAAAATAAAAATTATATTTTTCTTGGTTGAAAATTGAAAAAAAAAATGATAATACAAAAAAATGGAACACACCAAATGAACGTTACATCCAGTGTAAAACCAACAAGAAGAAAGGGTTTGTAAGAAGCAACTTGGTGGCTGTGTTTAGTATTAAACAAAACGTGCCCCACATACAAGAAAGCGAAACCGCAAAAGGATTTTCAGGGAGTGATTTTCAAAAAGGGGATCGACAGTACATCACAAGCCCTTAGCCCTGCCTTGCTCACAAATCCCCATAAAGTTAGTGTTCAAGTGACAGGGTGAGGCTGTGGGCCCCACATAGAGACACACCGCTCATAGTTGTTGGATTTAAGCCACAGCTTGTCTCAAGATGATACCTCCTTTTTTTCACTTTATTTTTGTAATTTCAATCAAACTTTTTTAATAGCATATTTTCAATTAATAAATTTAGAATTAATTTCTTATATTTATTTGTTTTAAATAAACCGTCCGTTTGTATTAATGAAAAATATTTTTACTAAAATTTTTTTATTTATTTATATATATAATTATAAAATATTAAGATAATAAAAATTTTTCATTTATTTAATATTATATAAAAGAATATAATGAAAAATAAAATTTATTATTTTAAAAAAAAAGTTATTTTCTTTCATTATAATAATATTATACATTATTTTGTTGATTACAAGATATACAAATAACATAAAATTTATTTATTTATATATAAATAAATAATTTTTTAATAAAAAATATCTCTTGATGAAACAATCAAAGCCTAAATATTTTTTATTTTTTCATTAAGTCTCGTTGTAATAGATACAAATAAATAATGATTTATTGATATGATTTTAATAATTGTTAATATATATTGTATTTGAATGATAAATATTTAAACAAAATTAAATATTTTATAAAATTATTTTACTTTTAAGAAGAAATCCACAAATCATGTACTTTTTCATTTCATGAACCTTAACACATTGTTGTTCGTCTGTGCTGATTGGCAATGAAATTTAATAGATTAAAAATATCTAATTATAAACAAAAATAAGTAAAAGCAAGGCAAAGGAAGGGAGAATTGACGGTGATTTCTTGAAAATTTGGATGTTTTTACATTTATGTATAATAAAATTAAGTTGATGTCATGATAATCTTAAAAGACTCACACTAAAAATTTTGACTCCACTAATGAATGCAAAGATTCTAAAGCGAAACTCAAATTATAACAAGTTAATTATGAGTTAAGCAAACCTACAGACAAGAAAAAACTAATTTAATATTTATTTTATTTGATCAGTGATTTAAATTTTCCATAAAAAATCTGTTGATAACTGATATTGGACATCTTTGGCAGTAAGTTTTCAAATTATTTAATATTTCATTGTATCAGATTTTTCAAAAAAAGAATTGTATTGTAAATTTAATTGATGAATGAAATTGTAATTTTTATATATTTATTACATTAAATTAATAAAAAAAAATTATTGCTTTTGAAATAATAAAATTTTATACAAGTTTCTCATAGAAAAGTTAAGTTTTGGGACTCTTTTCATTCTTTTTATTAGGGTTGCGCCGCAGATAATTTAACACTAATGCCACGATCACACCTATTTTAATGATTAGTTTGACGTAATTATTATGTTGTTGATTTTGTAATTAAGTTATTACTCTTAAGCTATGCTAAGTAGAGTTGAAAAAAAATAAAGGAAAGAAAATGAGAAGAAAAGAAAATGATATTTTGTTGAATGGTTGGATAGAAAATGAAAGGAAAGAAAAGGGAAAAAAAAAATTTGATGGATTAAAATGAAATTTTATAAAATTTTGTTAGTATCATATTATAAATTTTCCTTTTTTTGGTGGACTATATTGAATGTACATTTATCGTCTGTTTTTTGCCCATGGGCCCCACATTATTTTTTTCATCTAATTTCCTTTTTTCTTATTTTTCTTCCTTAACCAAACAGAAAAAAAGTCTAATTTTTACTCCATTTTCCTCTCTTTTTTTCCTTTCCACCCTTTTTCTCTCAAACCAAGCAAGGTGTTAGGAATCATTTGATTGTTATGTAAGGTCCAATTTTCTTTAAAGTAATAAAGGGATATATTATTTGATTGGCTATTAATTAATAAAAAAATAAATAAAACTGTCTGAAAAGTTTTACTTTCCATGAAATAGAAGAAATTGCTTACTACTCTCCTTTTAAGTAAAAAAACTTTTTATAAAAACTTTTAATTCTTATAATTAATCAAAAAACTTTAAATATTTCTCATAAAATTTACAAGAGAATTTATTTTATGAAAGATTTAATTTTCTACGAGAACTTACTTTCTATGTTAATCAAATAGATTTTGAGAGTTGTTTGGTTTGGAGAAAATTTATAAGGAAGTATAACATCCTAAAAAGTAAAAAAAAGTTTAAATTATTTAGTTGGCCATTAATTTAAAAAATAAGAGAAGTTTCACTTCCTTTAAAATATTAGAAGTTGCTTATTTAGTCTCCATATAAGTTTTACTTCCTGAGAAGTGTTACTTCTTTAGTATCAATTAAATAACTTTTAACATTTTTTAGATAATTCATACATGAACTTACTTTATATGTGAACTAAATAACTTCTCAATTTTATTAATTTTATGTGGTGTTAACCCTATTTCTCTCTTAAAACTTTGATTCATAAAACTTTATTAATTAGAATTAAGTTTAAATCAAGAAACTGAGGTTACATTATTTGATCAATCAGGGGATTTTTTTTAAATCTTGTTTGAACAGTGTCATAATCATATTTTAACAATAATTCTTGAAATTCAGGAGCACTATTGAATCTTTTAACTCAAGTATACTCCATGTGGGCAACAGTATTTTGTTAATATTATGTTCCATTAGGATGCTTTTCCACGTACAAGGCAAGAATGATTAAAATAGAAGAAATTTTAATGAAAATATCTGCATGGATATCAACTTGATTGGCATATTAGAATTCTTTTTTCCTTATGTATCTAATAAATCATAAATTATAAAGAGCATTAGAATGTAGTAATTAATTTATGATGATAAAGGTTAAATTTTATTAGTGACACTTAAAGTAATGTGTTAGGATATTCTCTTAATAGGTTAGATTATTATTCGATTCATTTTATTTTAACAGGATTTTTATTCCTAATATCTTAAATTATTATATATTTTTTATCTGTCTGCAGAATATTTCTCAAAATTCTTTGTAAAAGTTGGGACATGAAAGAATGAATGACTTAGGTAATCTGATTTATTCCTATAATTATCTTGACTTTTGTGAACCTAATTTGTACATAAGATCATGATCAATTCAATATCAATAAACAAATTTTTTTTATTAATATAAATTAATTAGAAAATTCAAATAATCATTTATCTGTTTAATATTATTAAATTTTATATTATTCACATATAATTATATATCTATTTATATAGTTTGATTGGTCATAATTTTTAAAAAAATTTATTGTAATATCCTAAACCGTATTTATTAGTGTATCAAGTGGAATTATTGTAGTACCATATACCATGAAAGGATTCTTATTCTTGGTTAAATCTCCCTGAATGTGAATTTCAATTGCATCTTAATTTCTATCGTAAATAACGCAAGTTGAAATGGACATTTTTATTTTTTATGATTGGAATCTTTTTCAAAGTTGTGATTAGGACGAATGTTGATCGGATAATTGACACTATGCCTATCAATTCTAATATCAAAAGAAGGCAACACTTTCAACCTTTTGTTCCTTTTCTAGTTATGAAATTGAATATGTTGTTAAATAATTTATGATATATATGTAAGAATTATTTTATAATTCTTCTAATGGGTTACAAATAATTATATTTTTTATTTTGTTAAAATAAACGGGCTAACATATAATCTATAAGTGGATGTAATATAGCCTATTAATCTATTAAAGTGATCCACTTACATTAGGCTAGGACATCTGTTACTGATTAGTGTGGGTCTCATAGTGCAGACCTTAACCCTAAAGCCCATGATGAGAGGGTCCTAGGGTTAACATGTTGACTAGGTCCCCTCTGCATTCCATTAAGAGACAGTCTTGTCTATCTGAGTAGCTTGCCCCATTGAGAGACTGCTTGAAGAGAAAAGGATTTGCAGAGGAAGATCCTAGTCAGATTTATTTCGTGACTGTAAGTACAATTGTAATGGTTGCAACATGTAAGATCTGTTTTCAGTATTCTAAATTTCATGCATCCTGATTGATTAATCGATTTGATTATTATAACATATGGTATCAGAGCAAGTTTGCATGATTTAGAATCTGATCAAATCATAGATGTTATCATATGAATTATTT